>JAPZIH010000711.1:6169682-6236949 GCA_027410445.1 Discoglossus pictus
ACCGATATATTATATTACCAGACGTGACTATTATTATTATTTCCTTTATTTCTAACGCGCCAACATGTTCCTTAGCACTATACAGGGGGACGTTCATGTCATACTAATATTAACACAATGCAAACAAAAAATGGAGGGGCCTATATTTACTAATCAAGATCCCAAATGATTGAATTAAATATAATAATATATATTATAAAAAATAATAATATAAGCTAAAATATTACACTAACTATGACCATGTGTAGTGACACCGTATTTACTCCATAATAATGAATTTATAACTACAAAAAAAACATGTACAGGCATGAGTCTCATCAGTGAGTGTCATGGGGCTGGGTTGTTACCCCTAAACATGGCTGGTCCCCCCATGACGGATAGAAGAGAAAAAACAAAATCAGATGCTAAAGCCATTTTGTTGTTGCTTGTTCGTTCAGTCGTGTCCAACTAATATGAGGTCACATCATGGAGCCAGGACAGATGGTGGAATCAGCATATAAGGGGTTAATAGAGACCGAGCTGGTGGGAGGGACTGGGAGGATGTAAGAAAGGTCCTTGTAATTGTTGTAAGACGGTCACTATCAGGGATTACTTGGGACTAGGACCAAGAAGATAGTAAATCCTTCACTCAGATAGATAGTAAATCCCTCACTTATATTAGATAGTAAATCTCTCACTTATATTAGATAATAAATCAATCACAAATATTAGATAGTAACTTCCTCACTTATATTAGATAGTAAATCACTTATATTAGATAGTAAATCCCTCACTTATATTAGATAATAAATTCCTCACTTCTATTACATAGTAAATCCCTCACTTATATTAGATAGTAAATCCCTCACTCATATTAGATAGTAAATCCCTCACTTATGTTAGATAGTAAATCCCTAACAAATATTAGATAGTAAATCCCTCACTCATATTAGATAGTAAATCCCTCACTTATATTAGATAGTAAATCTCTCACTTATATTAGATAGTAAATCCCACACTTATATTAGATAGTAAATCCCACACTTATATTAGATAGTAAATCCCACACTTATATTAGATAGTAAATCCCACACTTATATTAGACTAGCGACTTACCCGTCAAAAAATGACGGCAATGTGATGTATATGTTTGTAAATTTGTTTAGTTATTAATATAGATATTTGACACTTGTAAGTATTGTGATATGAACGTGTATTTTTGTAAAATGTTGAGGTAATGTTTTTTAACATGAAATTTGTATCTGAAGACTTGTTAACTTCAATATACATTGAATCCAGAGGAAAGCAAAGAGTAAAAAACCTTGTTCAAACGTAATTTTAATATGAAGTTTGAAATATATGTAAGTAATAAACTTGAAAGTATATTTTTTGAAACTTGAACTTTATTATCTGTGTAACTTTGTGTAAGAAATTAAAGGGTAATTTCTAGAGATTCTATTCTTTTGAGAATGATTGACAAATAAAACACACCAATAAGATTTATGAATTAACATATTTATATATTTCTGTGCACAAAAACAAATAATCATACAAGAACTTGTGGGAAAAAGAAAGTAACACAAAAACAAATAATCACAAATGTAAAGTTTTATGAAATAACAAAATATAAACAAAATATATCCTATATATTTATATATAAGCACAATTAGTTGATATTTAATGGCTGGCTCCTACAAAAAGAAAACACCTAAATTATTTTTAACCCTTCAAGAGGAAAGAAAAACAGCAAACATTTCCCCAGTATCCAGAAAGAACAAAACATTAATTAATATATATATATATATATATATATATATATATATATATATATATATATATATCCACATATCATTGGTATACAGCAAGAAAGAAAACAGTAATTAATATTTTTACCCCAATAAATATATCATCAGTATACAGGGAGAAAGAAAAATAATTAGTCATCAATCAGACATGCAATATATTTACCCTGCGTGGATCAAAAATATTGAGAGGTATAGTTACCACCTATGGTCTACTGGTCACCTCAGAACCTCTCTGTGTGGGATCTCTATGTCCCCTCTCCGTCTGCCATTGTGAATTTAAGCTGTTTTTTTATATGATATTTGGGCTGTCTCCCCCCCTCTATATCTTAATTGGATCTGTTGACAGAGTAGACTTTCTCGCAATCTTAATCAATAGATCTCTTTAGTCAACTGTACTAAAACAATTACCATTATTATTGATTATCTTCTCCACGGGTGGTGCCCTGTATTTATGTGAATAGACCCCATAAATCTTGTCTATATGACAGATGTGAAAATTGCAATTATGTGTTTTTCTCACCCCTTTGATGTGTTTCTTTTGGAATTTAACCCGGGAATGACTGACTGACCTCTTAATGACATTTATATATCTACACACACACACATATCTATCTATATATCTACACACACACACATATCTATCTATATATATATATATATATATATATATATATATAAAGGAAGAGAGAGAAAATAATAACATTATCATAATGTATTGTAGGCCAATATGTATGACCAATTTCTTATATATTCCCCACCTAGAGAGTGAATGAATTTTCAAATAATGAGCTCTCTCCTGATTATATTTTTCTGTATAATAGTCTTTCCATAGTTTTAACCTTTGATTTGATTCGGCAGAATACAATAAGTCCAAATAGTATAATGGCAGCCTGAATAAGAATGAGTATTTTAAAGGTTAGACGTAAAATCGGATGTTGAGATGCATTATAAATAGAATCCCAGGTTGTTTTGGATAGTTCATCAATAGCATTCTCCACCATCTTTGTATGCTGTTTGACCTGTAACAGATGTTGTGGTGTTCTTTCCATTAACATATGTAAGTCTGTTGATAATGGTGGTATAGGAATTTTGAATTCTGGTACAGACCTACTGATTTCCTCTTCATACCATAACCTTACCTTGATTTGGGAAATGTCATGTTAAATTGGGACTGGGAGAACTGTGTGACCATTGATTTTCAAAATTTTGTTGACCATCAGACAAAAATTTGGATTTTGAAATTGACACTCTCGATTCCCATATATCAAACTGCATCCAGTTGACACAATACAAAATTTGCCCTCTCCAACGTATGTTACCCTGGTCATCCCCTCATGCCACTTTGTTAATCTTATTACACAGATTTAGAAGATTCCTCTTGGTTTAACTCTTCTTTCTTTGATGAAAATCCACATGAAGGTTCGGCAGTGTCCATGACGTTACACCTACATACATATTGTTCATTTTGCTTAGTATAACAAGACATATGTGGTGTCTTCCATTCACCAGAAGACTGTTTGACCATTAGTTGGGGTGGTTCGTGGAATTCTTTTAACACATGTCTATCAAGATTTCCAAGGGAATGTATCTGCACCAAGTCTCTGTATATTTCTTCTGTAGACACGATAGGTAACGAAATGGTAAGAGGTATTTTCAAGCTAAAAGGGTTGTCATTCTCTATTGTTTGTCTGGTAATTTTACCCAAATCACGAATAGTGTACATGGTCACACCAGTTCCAGATTTGCCATACCATTTCCAAATCTGGTCATCTGTAATAAAATCAAAAATACGTTCAAGTTCAATATCTCTGAGGATATCAGTAAGTTTGCTGAGTAAGTAATCCCCATAACCTACACATGCAATAGCTTTTCCTATTTTATTTTCCTGGGCTTCGCTGTTATTTATTTCTATTATTCTATTTATTTTGTCCTGTAACTGTGTGAAAATGGATGCTATTGTGTGAATATTATCAATAGTGATTATTTCCTAATTTTCTACCTCTAATTGTGAAATTTCCTTGGTCTGCATGCTGAATCTTTTCCCAAAAATGTGGAGTTCCATTTCTGTAAAAGATGAGGCATGATGTTATTAGTGTGATTTATGTATATTTTAATTGATTGATGTGATACCACTTGAGTAATGGTTTTCCCTTACTCTCTGTCATTTTAAGCAGATAAACAGATGGGCTGGCTTTGTCTACAATGTTGAAAGGTCCTTTCCAAGAAGGAACAAAGGAATGTTCTTTCTTCCCAAAATCTCGTACCATTACCAAATCACCAACATTGTATTCAAAGGGTCTCACCTTTTTATCAAAATACTTTTTAATTTGTTTCTTGGACCGCCCTGAGTTTTGTGCTACAAAGATATTAATTTCCCTTATATGGTCAGCTACTTTTTTCACCCAAGTTTCAGTAATTGCCCCTTGTAAAATAGGGGTTGCAGTGGGGAGTAGTGAAAGTCCAGGAGTACGCATAAGTCTACCAGTCATTGCTTCATAAGGGCTGACCCCTGTGGTAGAATGAGGAGTAGATCTTATGGCCATTAAACAAAGTGGTAAAACATCTTTCCAGGTTGTAGGTTTCCCTGAGCAAAACTTTGTAAGCATTGTCTTAATGGTGCGGTTTCCCCTTTCAACAGCTCCAGATGATTGCGGGTGATAAGCAATATGAAGTTTATGCTTAATATCCAGCAATTTCTGTAGCTGTGTGAAAATTTGTCCTGTGAATGATGTGCCTCTGTCACTGTCCACTACTTTTGGAAGTCCCTACCTTGAAAACAATTTAGAGTAAAGTTTTAGCAGCTGTAAGGGCTGTCTGATTTTTAGTAGGGAATGCTTCAATCCATTTGGTAAATACATCAATCACTACAAGGCAATATGTATATCCACCTGGTGTTTTTGGAAGAGGCCCAATGAAATCAATTTTAATATGGGTCCATGGCCCATCTGGAGGGGGTGCTGATCTTAAAAATGACTTGTTTGTGCAAGGGGAAGGATTTACTTGCAAACAGGGGAGGCATGTCGAGCATTTAAGGTTAACATCCTCTTTAATTGAAGGCCACCAAACAGAATTCCATATTTTTGCTATTGTTCTATCAGCAGAGTAATGACCACCAACAGGGTGAGAATGAAAAATTTGGAAAAATTCATCAGCACAATCAGGGGGAACACACACCACAGGAGAACCTACGTTCCTTGTGTACATGAGAATAGAATTGTGACCCATATCTGACATTAATGTGGTACTATCAGCCCTATTCAGTTGGCATTGGTGCAGGCTGTCCTGCAACATGCCATTCCCTAACAACCTCATAAGGAGAATAAGATTTCTGCAAGGAAAGCAAGTCAGGTGGTGTAGTCACTTGCAGGGCAGAAACTTCAATGGCCCTAGGGAGTACTCCACAAATCAGCCTGCTTTGCAGCTTTCTTTGCAGCTTGATCTGCCAAACTGTTTCTCTCTGAGTGCTCAGTACCTTTTGAATGACCTTTAACCTTTATGAGTGCACATGGGAGTAATCTATGTTGTAGCAAATTCCAAATATACCGTAACAAATTAGCATGCACTAACAATTTTCCATCTGAGGATCTGAACCCATTATGCACATACAAAGGTAATATTGTGAGAGTGTTTACCACATAGGCGCTGTCACTAAAGATATTAATTGCAGTTTCACTGCACTCCTCCAATGTGCAAGCAATCGCTGCTAGTTCTGCATACTGTGAAGAATGAGGGAGACAAGAATGCATGATTACGCTATCAGGTAATATAATGGAAAACCCTGTGTATGCTTTGCCCTGGTCATGATAAGAAGACCCATCACAATACACATTCAACCCTTGCACTGGTGTGTCTGAGATTGGGTTGGGTGGAAGGGTAAGGTCAGAGGGAAGGGGACATTCATGTGGTTCTCCTTGGTAAAGAAGCAAAGCCGGTAGAAGGGTTGTGTGCTTTGGCGTGATGTCCAGATCTCTCTGCATTAACATCAATGTCCATCTCTGAGAGTCGGGCAGAAGAAAGAGTAGTATCCCCTGGTTTTAACAATAAGTTCAGCGGACTGTGAGGGCTATGTATCATTAGGCTTTGCAGTCCAGTGATATATGTGAAGTGTTGCATAGCCCAGAATGTAGCCAGAAGGTGTCTCACAAGCCGTATACTTCTGTTCCACAGGTGTCAGAACTCGAGAAGCATAAGCAATGGGGCGCAGCTTATTATACTTTTCTTGGCATAAAACAGCAGCTAAGGCAATGTCTGTTGCTGCTACTTCAAGATGAAAAGTCTTAGTAGGGTCTGGCGATATCAATGCAGTGGCTTCCATGACAGCTCTTTTCAGGTCGTTGACAGCTTTTGTATGAGTCTCTTTCCATTCTGTTCTGATAGGTGTCATCTGGTACATCCTTCTTTAGCAGGTTATACAGAGGTTTTGCCATGTCAGCAAACTGTGGTATAAAGTCTCTTTGGTACTGGACAAGACCTAGAAAAAACCTCAGTGATGTCTTAGACACAGGCAAATTTAGTCTCTGGATAATGTCCACTTTGTTCTGGTCAGGAAGCTTTCCTTCAGCTGTTATGGACATCCCCAAAAATGTGACTGAAGTCTGCATGAGTTGACATTTTTTAGGATTTACTTTTAAACCAGCAGCACCAAGCAATTCAAGCAACTCTGTCAGGAGGGCAAGATGTTCTTCTTCCGTCTCTGTGGCCAGTAGTAGGTCATCAACATACTGGAGCACGGCTGATGGTTTGGAGAAGGATTTTAGCAATGCTGCCATCTTTTTATGGAATATTGTCGGGGAATTATGGAACCCTTGTGGGATACATGTCCACGTTATCTGTCGGTCCCTCCATGTGAAGGCAAACTTGTACTGCGATTCTCTCTCTAGTTTTATGCTCCAAAAGCCATTCGAAATGTCCAGTGTGGAGAATACCTTGGCAAAAGAAGGGATAAGGGAAAGAAGGGTAGGGGTTTCTCTGACAACCGGTGCACAGGCTGGGGTTATGGAATTTAATTTTCTATAATCAACACATAAGCGCCATGATAAATCTGGTTTTTGTACTGGCCAAATTGGTGAATTTGTTATTGATTCACACTCTCTCAATACACCTTGTTCTAATAATGAATCAATTGTTTGCTGAATAAAAGGCTCACAACCTTTAGGGAGGGAATATTGTTTTTGCGCACTGTGGGCACTACCAGGAATGACTTCCTCTCCTTCCATTCTACCACAATCATGTTTATGTTTGGCAAATGCATAATCATAATCCTGTATTATTTTTGACACTCTGGGGTCTATGTGTGTAGGTAAATCAAGTCTTTCCGGTTTCTTAATAGCATAGACTGCAGGAGAATCAGAAATAACACAATATTCACCTTTTTCCTTAAACCAAATTTTGTTATTTACAAAATCAATTACTGCACCATTATTCCTCAAGAAGTCAGACCCTAGAATAGAAACAGATTCAGGTAAATTCATTAGGTATGCACTCAGATCAAAGGCATTATCCCTAATCCAGATTTTAGCATTTCTGGCCTCCACTGCTTCTGTCTGAGACCCTTGAAAGGCTTCTAGTATTATTTGTTTTCCTGTGGATAGAGGGTGTAAATGAGGTTGTTTAGTGTGAATAATAGATACAGAGGCACCAGTGTCAATCAACATCTTCTGCTGTGGGCCTCTTTCCACAGCAGCAGTGATTATCGGCCTATTGCATCTATCCCGTCCGAACTCCACAACAGGTGAGAGAGATGCAACAGATCCCTATGCAGAGGGACTGTGGCCAGCAATCTGATTAGTAACTTGGACTGCTTTAATTGTTTCCATGTCTTCACTCATTCTATCCAATTCTTGCCTCAGTTCTGCATACACTGAGGTCATTGGCGTATCAGGTGCTTTTGCTTTTGAAAAACTACAGTTTTTGGAAAAATGACCCACCTGACCGCATGTGAAACATTTAAAGGCTTCTCCCTTAACTAAGGGTCCTTGGTTTTTATTTGAAGGCTTATAATGATACTGACTATATCTATTTTGTGGTGATCACCCTTCTACTGCAGAAATTCTGCCCCTGTTAGATTTATTTTGGTCTTTAAGAATTGCTTCAGCCCTCTTCAAGCAATTCAAGATTCTTGGAAACTGATTCTGAGGTGATACAGATAGACCCACTAATCTACGAATCTCAGGACAAGTTCTGTTTAATAATGCTTTCTTATAAATGTCATCATTCTGACTTCCTTGTGTTCCTGCTGGAAGAGTTAACTTATAAAAAGCATATAATCTATCTATATACCCCTGAACTGACTCTCCTTTCCTTTGAGTACAATTACCAAATGCTGAGTGGTGATCAGCTTCATCTAAGCCAAGTGATTTTAACAATACCTCCATGAGTTGTTGTTTTGTTGTAGGATGAACAAACACTGCTGGGGAAAGACTAGATTTTAATGAGCTGTCCAAACTGGCAACAATGACATCAAATGTATCTACTTCATTAAAATGTCTGTGAATTTTATCAAATTGTTTTAATTTTAACAATATTTCTATGGGGTCACTCCCAAAATCAATATGTCCCAGTTCTTAGCTAAGAGAATGTATTTCAGTAATAGAGGCCTAGATATACTTGTTTCAGAAATTGCCAGTCCTTGGGCATCCCTTTTGTACTCAATGGAAACGGGAGCCATTTGCAAAGGCATACTATCCTCATTCTCTCCTCTAGAAAACATATCCCAGTCCATCTCCTGAACATCTCTCTCACTGTATTCTGAAACATTAAAGGCAGCCACCACCGCATTTCTTTTCCCTAGCTGTACTCTCAGGTCATTGATTTCTGCTAAACATTGAGAATGATCAGCTTCTTTATGTCTGCGAGATGCCAGACATCTGACTGCTCCCTCTGCATCTTTTAGTCTTTCAAGAAGCTGCTTATTCTCGCTGAATAATTGTTTATTTCTTAATAATGTCTCCTGGTTTCCTATACTTAATGCAGCTGCTGCATTTGCAGTGACCTGTAGAGTTTTTATAGTCATATTTCACTCAGATATTTTCGATTCTAGCGATTGTTTCTGTACATTTACTATTTTATACTGCTCTGCAATCCATTTTGCAGCAAAAATAAGGGTTGTTTTTCCTTTTGACTTGGACAATTTATTCTCATTAATAGCATTTGAAACATAAACAGTAGCTCGGAACCACGGGTCTGACGCATCCACCATGGACTTTATAATAGCTTCAGGGTTAGCAACTTTAGAAATCTTTTTTATTAGACCCTTAACTTTGGAAAGAGGAAATAAATGAAAAATAAAACGTACCAGCTATATAAACCAACAGCTTATGCAACTACACAACAGAAATACTTTATAATGTAACCACTTGTATTAACTCAAATACAGTTTGTTCACCAGTAAACCACGCTTTGTATTAGTTCAACAATATCCTTATTAGCACTCCTATTCATGAAAGCAAAAGCTACTGTTTATCCAAACCAACAGGTGTAACTTTACTGAAACCTCTGAAAAGACTACACAACCCAAGCATAGCAACCATATAACTTAAACCAAATTATTTTCTCACCAGTAAATGACATGAAAATTTGTTTAAGCACAGAAATAATATTCTTATAAATATGTTTTAAATATCATACCATATCTCTCCTGGACCAAGGCTCGCCAACTGCAAGAAATTAAGGTGTAATTCCTAGAGATTCTATTCTTTTGAGAATGATTGACAAATAAAACACACAAATAAGATTTATGAATTAACATATATATATTTAAATGCACAAAAAAAACAACAAATAATCATACAAGAACGAGTGGGAAAAAAACCAAACAAAGTCAAAACATATTCAAGATTAAACTGTCACCAGAGGTGTATGTAGAGGTATATGATAAATAGATATAAAACAAATGAAAAATAAGGTTAAACCATGTACAGAAAAATATAACTCATGTATATATATATATATGGCACAAAATGGCTGACTCCTACAACTATTTAAGAAAGGAAAACCCCTAATTTGTCATCACTTCAGGAGAAAAGAAAATGTATATCACAACAGTATACAGTGAGATAAAAAAAAAACAACAATAATGATATTTATGTCAACAACACATATAATCTCAGTATACAGTTTAATCTATACCAACATATCATTAATATATCACCAGTATGCAGGTGAAAAAGAAACCTTAATCTTTACACCAATATATATATATATGACTATACCACCAGTATGCATATAAAAAGAAACCTTAATCTTTACACCAATATATATACAACTATATCACCAGTATGTAGAGAGGGACAAAAAAATATGGAATCATATATATATCACCAGTATATAGACATAACATTAGCAAGCCTTTCAGCAGTGACAAAAGGGTGAGAAGAAAATAATAGTTATTTGAATAATCAACCAGAACAACAAAATAATTACCCTGTTGGACTCAATAGTTTAAGGAATCAATATAGTCACCACATCAAAGTCTACAGCTCACTCTGGCCTTCCTCAGGGAGTTCCTTCCTTGGAGGCTCTCTCTAGAACTCTCCCCAGATCTAACTTCCATGGACAGTGCATGGGTTTTTATAATACATTTTGCTGTCTCTGTTCTCTGTAAAAGGTCATATATGTTGCTAAGTTAAATTAACTAGCTAGTTCCTAATTTTATATCCCTACAGCCATCTAGGGACTTCAGCTGTCTAACTTACAAAAGTTTGTCACACCTACCAAGGCTCTGTTTTTAGTGTAAATACAGGCCATTTGTTATGTTATTGGGTCTTGGGTTATTTTGATCTCAGTATGCTTAAAGCTGTTACCTTTTATAACAGTATCTGATTTATACAAGAGTCTATCTATTTAAACATCTCTAATTTATATACACATATATATACACATCCACACACACATATATATATATATATATATATATATATATATATATATATATATATGCATACACACATATACATACATATACACACATCCAGAAGAAGGAAAAAGAAAAAGACCTAATGCATTGTGGGCCTATTTCCCATTTTGTGCCATTATACATAACCCATTTCTTATACAAACAAACAGGACTCTATGCTGACAAGAAAACTTAATGCGAAATAAACACAAAACAAAATTTACTGGATTAAGACGTCTTCAGGTGTAGTTACTGCAAGCCCAATGATAATTCAAGATACCTTCACCAATGTCTATCAGAAATGATACATGGCCTCAGGGGTCAAATCAAACTATCGTATGCAATCCTTCCTGCGATCTTCCTGCTCTGACCAATACAGAGTTAGAAACTCTGAACTCTAAAATTAGCCAAGAGGAAATATAGAAAGGGATTCAAGGTATGAAGTAGGCAAGGCTCCGGGCCCTGATGACTTCACCAATATGTACTATAAAAATATTCTGGTACAACTAACCCTCCATTTAGTGAAACTGTATAACTCCATACTTGAAGAGCAATAAATCCCCCCAGAAATGACCCTTGCAGAAATAGTCCTATACCCAAAAGAAGGCAGGGACCCTATAGGTAAAAAATTATAGGCCAATACCTTTACTAAATGGGGATATTAAACTTCTAGCCAAGATCATAGATGACCACATTACAAAATTTCTACCAAGGTTAATACACAAATACCAAGTGGGTTTCATTCCCCATAGACAGGCCATAGATAATATTAGAAAGGTTATAAATATAATTTACTAGTTCTAAAACTCCAACGTGCCTACTTGCCCTTGATGTCAAGAAGGCATTTGATTCACTGGAATCTCCAAGCAGTCCTAGGCAAATTCAGATTCAGTGGTCAATTCACAAATTTGATCAAGACATACTATAAAAAACCCTTGGCCCACCTACAACTACTGGGTGAAAAAAAGCCAACAATAAATATATGTAGGGGCACAAGGTAAGGATGCCCTCTTTCCCCCCTGCTCTTTGCTATAGAAATAGAGCCACTGGCCCAGGCAATTAGAGCGGAATCTGAAATCACTGGGTTACTCATAGGTCATCACCATTTAAAATGAGCCTCTTCACAGACAATATACTGTGCCCTTTGATAAATCCGACCCATTCCATACCAAAATTAATGCAAGCCCTACACACATATAGTTTAATCAGAAACAGAAAAACAGAAGCGTTAGCGATAGACCTACCAACACAAGATAAAGATTAATTGCAGGAGGATTATCAGTTCCAATGGCTAAATAATTAATACAATACCTAGGCCTGAAAATCACTGCCCACTTAGACACCTTATATAAGGTGAATTACATTCCCCTCTTTAAGTGAAGACATAACAAAATTGTCTATATAATCTATTTCCTGGCTAGGGAAGATTAACTCATTTAAGATGAATACCCTTCCGAAAATATTATATTTGTTCAGAACTTATATATATATATATACACATACTAGCAACTTGCCCGTCAAAAAATGACGGCAATAAAATTGTAACGCAGGTAATGCTGTTTGCCACACAATGTAAGGCTTTTAGTCCTCTGAGTACCTTTGGCGCTCATTGTGAGATAGATAGATAGACAGCCCCACTCCCATCACTCTGTATTATATATATAGTATAATATCATTATATCCGGTATCTCTTCCTGTCTTTATCCCACTCGCACCTGATAACCAGTCACAGATAGATAGACAGATAGATAGATAGATAGATAGATAGAGAGATAGATAGATAGATAGAGAGAGATAGAGATAGATAGATAGATAGATAGAGATAGAGATAGATAGATAGATAGATAGATAGATAGATAGATAGACAGACAGACAGATAGATAGATAGATAGATAGATAGATGGATAGATAGATAGATAGATAGATAGATAGATAGATAGATAGATAGATAGATAGATAGACAAATAGACAGATAGATAGACAGCCCCACTCCCATCCCTCTGTATTATATATATAGTACTAGCAACTTGCCCAGCAAAAAATGACGGGGCAATAAAATAAAGTGTTGAAATGCTGTTTGCCACACAATGTGAGTGTACTGTGTGCCTTGACTATATAGACCCCTCTAACACAGTAATGACCGCATGTAATAACACTATAAGTGCCATGAGGGTCATCCAGGACCCTCATGACCCAAAGTGTAAGCACAACACCATTTTAACCCGGTCTCTTATGGGGGTCTATACAGACCCTCATAAGCCTCTATTTAACCCCATTAGTCCCATAAGGGTATTTAAAGACCCTCATGGGACAGTTAGAAGCCTAACATTACCCCGTAAGTACCACCATGACAGTAAGTATAAACACTACACTGCAATATAGCACCCCAATAAACCATAAAATCTAAACTACCCCCCCTCTACACTAACCTATTAACACATACCCTACCTACCTACACAACCTACCTCCTAATCACCCCCCAACCACTCTAATTACAGGGGGAAAAAACTAAAGTCACCAAAAATAAAAAATATACATTACATGAAATAAAAAACATAAATCACAAAAAAAAAAAATCTACATTACCGAAAAAAAAAAACCTAAGTCACAAAAAATAAAAAAAGGGAACATTACAGAAAATAACAAAATACATTACAACACCCCCCCACCAAGTACAGAAGAAAAAAAAATTACACACCTGAAAAGGAAATACATATAGAATACATACAATACATCACCCAATCTATGTAATATACAATCAATACTATCTCTCTAAAATACATCACCCAATCTATCTAATATCCAATCAATACTATCTATCTAAAATACATCCCCCAATCTATCTAATATACAATGCATCCTATCTAATATACATCCCCCAATCTATCTAATATACAACACATGCTATCTATCTAAAATAAATCCCCCTATGTAACATACAATAAATGCTATCTCTATCTAAAAAAACCTAATTCTGAGGTAAAATAAAATGATTAAGACCACTTACCTTTGCAGATGTCCCTTCAGATCAGCCAAAAAAATTAGTACAACATTTACAGTAAATAAATAAACATTCTAAATATTCTAAATATTCTACTCACATTTCCAGCATGTCCCGTCCTACTTCTTTTCTTCTCCGGCGCGGCCCCTGTTGAAAATAAACATTACATTAATACAACAGACATAAACATAAAAACAAAGTAAAATAAACATAATATACATTGTACTTACCTCCCCACAATGTCCCCGGCCTCCTCCTTTTCTGCCCCGGATTGACCCTGGAACAATCCGCGCTCTAAAAATAATGTTTGTAAAAAACTAACTGAGGTCCGCACTTGCGAACCTCCCCAACACTAATGAGCCTCCTACGGAGTGTTCCAGAATAAAATTGGCAATGGTGGCTTCTGATTGGCTGAAAACGATGTCTATCAAATTCAGCCAATCAGAAGATGCCAATGTGTGAGCCAATGAGAAAGGGATACACCCCAAAATCCCACTCTGATTGGATAATGCAGCTGTCAATCTTTATTTAAACCAATCAGAAGGCTTTATTGCCATCAGCCATTCATAATGGGATACACCCCAACGGGGTGATTGGCTGAAGACATCTGCGCCTTCTCATTGGCTGTAATACTGATTGACATTGACAACAGCCAATAAGAAGGTGCAAATGCCTTCAGCCAATCAGTACGTGGGTGTGTATCCCATTGTGATTGGCTATTGTCAGTACAACCAATCAGAATGTGCAGATGCCTCCAGCTAATCACCCTGTGGGGGTGTATTCCATTGTGATTGGCTGAAGGCATCTGCGCCTTGTGATTGGTTTAAATAAAGATTGACAGGTGCATTATCTAATCAGAGTGGGATTTTGGGATGTATCCCTTTCTGATTGGCTCACACATTGGCGCCTTCTGATTGGTTGAATTTGATAGACAGCGTTTTCAACCAATCAGAAGGCGCCATTGGCTATTTTCTCCCGGAAAAGTCTCCAAAAGGCTCATTAGCGTCGGGCTCCAAGAGGCTCATTAGCGAGTGCAGATCTCCGTAATTTTTGTAACTTTTTTTTTTAGAGCTCGGTTCCAGGGTGGGGCAGAAGAGTAGGAGGCCGGAGACATCGCAGGGAGGTAAGTACAATGTAGATTATATTTATTTTATTTTGTTTTATGTTTATGTATGTGTACTAATGTTATGTTTTTTTTTAACAGGGTCCGCTCCAGAGAAGAAGAAAAGAAGAAGGACGGGACATGCTGGAAAGGTGAGTAGAATATTTATAATGTTTATTTATTTTCTGTAAATGTAGGTTGCTGATCTGAAGGGACATCTGAAAAGGTAAGTGGTCTTAATTATTTTCTTTTAGCTTAGAATTAGAGTATTTTATATAGCGATACCATATATTGTATGTTAGATAGGGGGATGTATTTTATATAGATAGCATGTAGTTTAGATAGATAGTATTTATTGTATATTACATAGATTGGGATGTATATTAGATAGATAGGATTTATTGTATATTGGTTAGATTGGGAGGTATTGTATTTTATTTAATTTGAATTGTATGTATTGTATGTATTATATGTATTTCCTTTTCAGGTGTGTAATGTTTTTTTTTTCTGTAGTGGGGGGGGGTTCTAATGTATTTTTTTATTTTCTGTAATGTTCCTTTTTTGTGACAGCTTTTTTTATTTTCTGTAATGTAGATTTTTGTTGAATTGAATTTTTTTTTCTGTAATTATATTGGTGGGGGGGTTATTAGTGGGTAGGTAGGTAGGGTAGGTAGGTAGTGTAGATGTTAATAGGTTAGTGTAGAGGGTGTTTAGTTGATATTTAATGTTTTATTTGGGGGGTATAGTGCAATGTAGTGTTTACTCTTAGTGTCATGATGGTCCTTGAGGACCGTCATGGCACTTATGCAGTTAACAGCCCCATAAGGGTAATAATATACCCATATGGGACTGATGGGGTTAAATAGAGGATTATGAGGATCTCTATTGATCCTCATGAGTGACATGGTTATTTATTGGCTTATGGGGGTCTGTATTGACCCTCATGAGTGACAGGGTTAATTAAGTGGTTATGAGGGCTGTATTGACCCCTATGAGTGACAGGGTTAATTAAGGATTTTATGGGGGTCTGTATTGACCCCCATGAGTGCCAGTGTTATTTATTGGCTTATGTGGGTCTGTATTGATCCTCATGAGTGACAGGGTTAATTATGGGTTTATGGGGGTCTGTATTGACCCCCATGAGTGACGGTGTTAATTAAGTGTTTATGGGGGTCTGTATTGATCCTCATGAGTGACAGGGTTAATTATGGGTTTATGGGGGTCTGTATTGACCCCCATAAGTGACTGTGTTAATTAAGTGTTTATGGGGGTCTGTATTGACCCCCATGAGTGACAGGGTTAATTATGGGTTTATGGGGGTCTGTATTGACCTCCATGAGTGACAGAGTTAATTATAGGTTTATGGGGGTCTGTATTGACCCCCATGAGTGCCAGTGTTATTTATTGGCTTATGTGGGTCTGTATTGATCCTCATGAGTGACAGGGTTTATTATGGGTTTATGGGGTCTGTATTGACCCCCATAAGTGATGGTGTTAAGTGCATATGGGGGTCTGTATTGAACCCCATGAATGTCAGGGTTAATTATAGGTTTATGGGGGTCTGTATTGACCCACATGAGTGACAGAGTTAATTATAGGTTTATGGGGGTCTGTATTGACCCCCATGAGTGACAGTGTGAATTAAGTTCTTATGGTGGTCTGTATTGACCCTCATGAGTGACGGGGTTAATTAGGTGGTTATGAGGGTCTGTATTGACCCCCATGAGTGACAGGGTTAATTAAGGGTTTTATGGGGGTCTGTATTGACCCCCATGAGTGCCAGAGTTATTTATTGACTTATGTGAGTCTGTATTGACCCTCATGAGTGACAGGGTTAATTATTGGCCATATGGGGGTCTGTATTGACCCCCATGAGTGACGGTGTTAATTTAGTGTTTATGGGGATCTGTATTGACCCCCATGAGTGACAGGGTTAATTATGGGGTTATGGGGTCTGTAATTGACCCCCATGAGTGGCCGGATTAATTAAGTGCTTATGGGGGTCTGTACTGACTCCCATGAGTGTTAGGGTTAATTATGGGTTTATGGGGGTCTGTATTGACCCCCATGAGTGACAGAGTTAATTATAGGTTTATGGGGGTCTGTATTGACCCCCATGAGTGCCAGTGTTATTTATTGGCTTATGTGGGTCTGTATTGATCCTCATGAGTGACAGGGTTAATTATGGGTTTATGGGGTCTGTATTGACCCCCATAAGTGATGGTGTTAAGTGCATATGGGGGTCTGTATTGAACCCCATGAATGTCAGGGTTAATTATAGGTTTATGGGGGTCTGTATTGACCCACATGAGTGACAGAGTTAATTATAGGTTTATGGGGGTCTGTATTGACCCCCATGAGTGACAGTGTGAATTAAGTTCTTATGGTGGTCTGTATTGACCCTCATGAGTGACGGGGTTAATTAGGTGGTTATGAGGGTCTGTATTGACCCCCATGAGTGACAGGGTTAATTAAGGGTTTTATGGGGGTCTGTATTGACCCCCATGAGTGCCAGAGTTATTTATTGACTTATGTGAGTCTGTATTGACCCTCATGAGTGACAGGGTTAATTATTGGCCATATGGGGGTCTGTATTGACCCCCATGAGTGACGGTGTTAATTTAGTGTTTATGGGGATCTGTATTGACCCCCATGAGTGACAGGGTTAATTATGGGGTTATGGGGTCTGTAATTGACCCCCATGAGTGGCCGGATTAATTAAGTGCTTATGGGGGTCTGTACTGACTCCCATGAGTGTTAGGGTTAATTATGGGTTTATGGGGGTCTGTATTGACCCCCATGAGTGACAGAGTTAATTATAGGTTTATGGGGGTCTGTATTGACCCCCATGAGTGCCAGTGTTATTTATTGGCTTATGTGGGTCTGTATTGATCCTCATGAGTGACAGGGTTAATTATGGGTTTATGGGGTCTGTATTGACCCCCATAAGTGATGGTGTTAAGTGCATATGGGGGACTGTATTGAACCCCATGAATGTCAGGGTTAATTATAGGTTTATGGGGGTCTGTATTGACCCCCATGAGTGACAGAGTTAATTATAGGTTTATGGGGGTCTGTATTGACCCTCATGAGTGACAGGGTGAATTAAGTTCTTATGGTGGTCTGTATTGACCCTCATGAGTGACGGGGTTAATTAAGTGGTTATGAGGGTCTGTATTGACCCCCATGAGTGACAGGGTTAATTAAGGGTTTTATGGGGGTCTGTATTGACCCCCATGAGTGCCAGAGTTATTTATTGACTTATGTGAGTCTGTATTGACCCTCATGAGTGACAGGGTTAATTATTGGCCATATGGGGGTCTGTATTGACCCCCATGAGTGACGGTGTTAATTTAGTGTTTATGGGGATCTGTATTGACCCCCATGAGTGACAGGGTTAATTATAGGTTTTTGGGTGTCTGTATTGACCCACATGAGTGTCAGGGTAAATTATAGGTTTACGGGGGTCTGTATTGACCCTCATAAGTGACAGGGTTAATTAAGTGGTTATGAGGGCTGTATTGACCCCCATGAGTGACAGGGTTAATTAAGGATTTTATTGGGGTCTGTATTGACCCCCATGAGTGCCAGTGTTATTTATTGGCTTATGTGGGTCTGTATTGATCCTCATGAGTGACAGGGTTAATTATGGGTTTATGGGGGTCTGTATTGACCCCCATGAGTGACGGTGTTAATTAAGTGTTTATGGGGATCTGTATTGATCCTCATGAGTGACAGGGTTAATTATGGGTTTATGGGGGTCTGTATTGACCCCCATGAGTGACTGTGTTAATTAAGTGTTTATGGGGGTCTGTATTGACCCCCATGAGTGACAGGGTTAATTATGGGTTTATGGGGGTCTGTATTGACCTCCATGAGTGACAGAGTTAATTATAGGTTTATGGGGGTCTGTATTGACCCCCATGAGTGCCAGTGTTATTTATTGGCTTATGTGGGTCTGTATTAATCCTCATGAGTGACAGGGTTAATTATGGGTTTATGGGGGTCTGTATTGACCACCATGAGTGACGGTGTTAATTAAGTGTTTATAGGGGTCTGTATTGATCCTCATGAGTGACAGGGTTAATTATGGGTTTGTGGGGGTCTGTATTGACCCCCATGAGTGACAGGGTTAATTATGGGTTTATGGGGGTCTGTATTGACCCCTATGAGTGACAGAGTTAATTAAGTGGTTATGAGGGTCTGTATTGACCCCCATGAGTGACAGGGTTAATTAAGGGTTTTATGGGGGTCTGTATTGATGCCCATGAGTGCCAGAGTTATTTATTGACTTATGTGAGTCTGTATTGACCCTCATGAGTGACAGGGTTAATTATTGGCCATATGGGGGTCTGTATTGACCCCCATGAGTGACGGTGTTAATTTAGTGTTTATGGGGGTCTGTATTGACCCCATGAGTGACAGGGTAAATTATAGGTTTACGGGGGTCTGTATTGATCCCCATGAGTGATTGTGTTAATTAAGTGCTTATAGGGGTCTGTATTGACCCCTCTGAGAGACAGGATTTATAATATGTATTATGAGGGTCTTTATTGACCCAAATGAGTGACAGGGTTAATTAGGGGTTTATGGGTGTCTGTATAGACCCCCATGAGTGAGGGGGTTAAGGAAGTGCTTATGGGAGCCAGTATTGACCCCCATGAGTGACAGGGTTTTATTATGGGTTTATGGGGGTCTGTTTTGACACCCATGAGTGACACTGTTAATTAAGGGCTTATGATGGTCTGTATTGACCCCCATGAGTGACAGAGTTTTTGAGGGGTTGATGGGGCTCTATATAGAGCTCCATGCGTGATAGGGTTAATTTTTTGTTTACATTTCGGGTCCTTTAAGGACCTTTACGGTACTTTAAGGATCCGTAAGGCAGGAATTTAGAATTTTCATTGCAGCAGGGGTTCCCCGATCTTGTGCGATCGGGGACCCCAACTGCGAGGGTTAATGTGGGGTTAATGCAGGTTTCCCAGCTTATCTCGGATCCCTTCTTGGGTAAGTTGTAGGTGTCTGGGCGGTCCGGGGTCGTGGGGCCTATTTTTTTTGTTAAGGTAATATTTTTGCGTCTCGTATTTTTTTTGTTTAAGTCCGTGGTAGTGCTGCTTGTGTGGGTATTTGTAACCGCGTGTGAGGCCGTAGAGCCTCCACCTCAGTTGCTGGCAAGGTACAGAACAAAAAAGAAACAATAATGACAAATTGTATATTAAAATTAATTTAATATCCCATAAAATTCATTTGATAAGATCATCTTCTAGGGTCTATAAGGTCTGTGTTCGGCCCTCAGGACTTGACTCATATTCTTCTGCTGAAGAGACAAATGATCTACAGACTGATATTAGATGGTCATGTGTTTGTACCATACATTTTACTTTGAAGGTGAAGCTATAAAGAATTTCCAATAACATTTCATCTAAGATTCGTAGTAAATATTTTGTGAATAAGACTCATTTCTTGAAATTCTGTGCGTTCGTCTTTCAGACAATATAAGATCTGTATTTGGTAAACATATAATTTAATAAAAGACTATCAATACACATTTTCTTTTCAATTTCACAAGGTATCTGTATTTTGGTTTTATGACATAGTGCAGTTAAAGGGTCACTTGTAATCCTCTATTTACATGAAACTGTTTTAAGGAACTATTCTTTAAAATAGGTTAAATGTTTTAGGATGCAAAAAAAAATAATTCAGGTAATATTTTTTTCGTTTTTTATATGCATTTATATTGCTATGAAAACAAACATTTTGATATCTGTTGATTAACTTTCTGTACAGTGGGAATATGGCATCTAAAACTGCTAGTAGTACCAAAGGAGTAACTGGAAACTGTTTACAATGACACACCCTCCTGTGAAAGAGACGGAACAAGCTTAGAAAGGGAAATATAATCTTGCAGAAAGAATACACTTGCGTAGGAAAAGTTACAAATCAAAATGTTTTTTTTTTCTTCTGCTTTTGAAATAAATATTATCAAAGTATATAAAAGAAAACACACCGCAGTGGTCCTTTAGTCATGGTGGGAGTACGTTGGATCCAAAAATATTGAGAAATATCTTCAGCATCATATCCAGTGTCAGCCATAAATACCTTAAACTACTTTGTTAGAGGTTATCAGTAATTACACTTCATTGTCTGTGAGAAAACTAAGTGTTTTTTAAGAAAACCAAAAACAACCAAGGTACTAAAACCTAGTGATTTTATTACATCATGTTCACTAAATGCAATCCCCCCAAGCAATAAGTATACTGAGGTACTAATACTGTGGTATCGCTGCACTCAGGGGCTTACATTCAATACTAATTAACAGTAGTTTTATTATGTTTATTATGTGGTAAGGACAGCCTCAAATATGAATTATGAGGTTCTGTGTGTGACATTTTCTATTATAAAACATTGTGCGATTGTATTTGTTCTATGATAATTAACATTGAAACCATTTATTCACATTAGCAAAGGGTAACCTTAAACATTACAAAATTATTGTTTTCATTTCAAATATTGTGGGGGGTTTTTGTAAAAAAAAAAAAAAACTTAAGATATGTAAAAAAGTAATTGAATTTGCCTTTTACTGATTACTGTTATTTATATGCTACTTCTACGACTGCTCATTAAAATGATCAATTATGCAATCTGATTGGCTAAAATAAAAAAAGATGAAAAGCCAATCATATTACAAAGTTCAAAATTACAATGTCCCCATAATACAAAAAAAAAAGGAGGACATTTCTAATGGCTCATCAAACACGGAAAACAAAAATACAAACAAGGCAAGATGTATAATATGTACATACATTTAGCATGTTCTAGGCTTACTGTGAGAGCTACATGGTCTGGGCAGGATATCAAATCTACTACTTTATTATAAGAATGTAAAGTAATTCTTTATTATAAAAAACACAATTTTAGATAGCTGATTATGACCATACAGTATATTCTCAAAGGCAATATTGCATATTCTTATAGGCACACATGGCTCCTACTATATAGGATCTGTGTTGTATAACTAGATTATTACTTTTCTTATTTATGCGTTCTGTGATGCCTAATAAAATATGACCTGGAAGAGAAGCCATTTCCACATTCCTGGCAAAAAAATTGCTTCTCTGCTGTATGAATCCTATTGTGTGTTACCAGATTTGATTTGTGCAAGAAGTTTTTCTCACATTTCTGTCAGATACATGGCTTCTCTCCTGTATGAACTCTTTGGTGTTCAAGCATTGCAAACTTTTTAGAGAATGCTTTGTCACACTGAGAACAAGTATATGGTTTCTCTCCTGTATGAGTTCTATTGTGTGCAGCTAAAAGGGTCTTTTGAGAGAAACCTTTCCCACACTCTTGGCACACATATGGCTTCTCTCCTGTATGAGTCATCTTATGTCCTAACAGACTATGCTTGTATGAGAAACCTTTGCCACACTGATTACAAACAAATGGCTTCTCTCCTGTATGAGTTCTATTGTGTATAGCTAAATAGGTCTTTTGAGAAAAACCTTTCCCACACTCTTGGCACACATATGGCTTCAATCCTGTATGATTCATCTTATGTCCTAACAGACCTTGCTTCTGTGTGAAACCTTTGCCGCACTCATTACAAACATATGGCTTCTCTCCTGTATGAGTTCTATTGTGTGCAGCTAAATTTGTCTTTAGAGAGAAACCTTTCCCACACTCTTGGCACACATATGGCTTCTCTCCTGTATGAGTCATCTTATGTCCTAACAGACCTTGCTTCTGTGAGAAACATTTGCCACACTGATTACAAACAAATGGCTTCTCTCCTGTATGAGTTCTATTGTGTACAGCTAAATGGATCTTTAGAGAGAAACCTTTGCCACACTCATTACAAACAAATGGCTTCTCTCCTGTATGAGTTCTAGTGTGTGCAGCTAAAGCTGTCTTTTGAGAGAAACCTTTCCCACACTCTTGGCAAACAAATGGTTTCTCCTCTGTATGAGTTAAATGGTGTTCAATCAGTTGTGAAGGTCTACAGAAGTCTTTACCACAGTCAGGACCAGTATGTGACTTTTGCCTAGTATGAGTTACGCTCTGTGCAATCACATCAGACTCTGCAGTGACTACTAAATCACATTCTTGGCACACATGTGGCTTCTTATCTGTATGAGTTTTATCATTGCCTGGCATTAGTGAGAAATCTTTCCCACATTGCTGGCAAACAAATGGCTTCTGATCTGTATGAGCACTTCGATGTCTGGCCAGATGTGACTTCCGTCTTCCATATGATGCTTTTTCATCTTCTATTCTGGTGTGAAGCTTTGCACAGTTTGAGGTGTCCTTTCTAGCTCTCCTGGTTCTACAGATAACATTCTTACTTTGAGCACAAGTTTCTTGTTTATCCTGATAGGACTCGGAATAAACATCAGTATTTACTTTGTAACAAAATGCTGATTCCTTCCTTGGGATTATTTCAGAGCTTTGTTCTTGAACACTCTGATCATCTACTTTAGTGTCTTGTGAAGAGGACGGTGTCTGGGATTCTTCTTTCATCTGCCTGCTCATTAATTCATATGTTGGTAAAGACAGAACTGAAAGATAATAAATATACATATGAAATACCCCAAATAACATGGTGCTGTAAGAGGTGATGTCTCATATTATGTCTTTAAGAGCTGGTTCACTCTGTACCCTACCCACTAGAGAACACTTATTATTCATACTATAAAAATATAACATTTATACTAAGAAAATAAAAAAATGTATCATGTTTAACTCTCCATTAATTTTCATGCTAACATTAAGATAATAGAAAACCCCATAGGGTGCCCTACACTGTCCTATAAAATGGTTGGTAGCCAGTAAACCCAGACTATCTCCCAGAAATCCCACTAATGGATAGTAAAAATACATTTGTATGTATTGATGTAAGCATTATAAATTATTAGTTTTAGCCTCACTCAATGTTTTCTCTTCTTCATTGTTTTAATAAAATAATATTTTGTTGTAATTAAGAAACACATTAACAGAAGAAAAAATGCATAACCCTGTGACGCTATATCATTTGTAGCATTAACTTCACCAGCACAAATAATATAATGAGGGGAATATTTTATATCTTCAAACTTTGCACTTTTCATAAATATGCTATTATAACAATGTAAAGGCGTACTACTACTAGCAGTGAAATCTGGGACACACATAATGTTCACTCAAAGGACCAACAAGAGGAGTTAGTCGTGTCGTTAATGTTTCATCATTAATACAATTCCTACTTCAGGAGCCGGGACTGGGAAACTGGTCAGAGTTGAGGGAAAGATGGATGGTGCTAAATACAGGGATATTCTTGGGCAAAACCTGTACCCCTCTGTGCGTGATTTGAGGCTAGGACGGAGGTTCACCTTCCAGCAGGACAATGACCCAAAGTGGAGGTAGAGACGGGCGCTGGAGTATATTTATAAACCAGTGTGGCAAAAAAAAACGAAAAGGGGACACTTTGGGACATTTGTGAAATACCCAGATGTAACAGTTACATCTCCAAAAGATTTATTTACTATTGGGAGCAGAGTTTAAGGTGAAAAAGATGATGATAATATTAATAATAATAATAATAATAATCAGAGTGTATCCAATTATGATACATATATAAAAAATAGAATAGATATAAAAAATAATAATAAAAAAAAAAGAATGAATAATAATAAACAAATAGGAAGAGATACCTCGTCAATACAACAAGTAAGTATTCCAGGTTTGTGGGGGATAGGAACCCGAAATATTATACTGTCCTAAAGGGATCAAATCAATAAATACTATTGTCAGACTAAAGTACAGAGCGCACATTCCACATGTGATGACAGTGTGCGCCCATGTATATACACATGCAGAAATTCATATCTATATTGAATCTAGTGGATGTCTCAGTAATTAGGCTGAACACAAATGTTTTTAGTCACTATTAGTACGAATGGACACCCCAATACCACATTGTATTTATATGTATAAATACTTATACTGAAGGGTATTACCCTACTATCCCATTGTATATTGTTGTATCGTCTTCTGCTTTTATCATTTAACCATTTTATTTATGGGTCGATTGTATCTATTTTTATCTATTGTTAAACATGTAAAATAGAAACAGTGAAACGCGTCTGCTCAGTATTGTTCTATTATAATTATATTATTTTAGTTTGATACATTTTTACCTTTACATTATTTTATATTGCTTTTGTATTTGAAAAAAAATAAACTATTAATTGGAACCAAATGCATACAATGGTCCATCTATTTACACCCACAGTATGTGCCACTTTATACTACCCAGGATCTATGGGATATAAAGACATTATAGACACTGTAAAAGCTGACCACAAATTGGGATTACATGATTGTATGAATTTATTAAAACTGAGATTATTAAAACTTTGTGTTTAAAAATAGAAATTAGACTTTAACAACTAATAAGTGAGCACTTTTCATGTGTCCCCAACACAGCCATCATATTATTCCCAAGTTTCCCACTTACCTGTGCGGCGGTCTGGATGCGCCGTCACCTGATGAATATCTATTTCCTCTGTCTCATCCTCACCTGTCTCACTAATAGATACAGTAGATACATTTTCACCAGGGAACCCTAGAAATAAATACCTATGTTATTTTTATACATATCATATGGAGTTTTGTAAATTCAAAATAAAAAGATACCACTGAAATTCAACAGCTGGAAATAAAATGTCTGTACATGTAAAATGCGTGTGTACTACCAATGTACATGTAAGATGTATGTGTCCTACCAATAAACATGTAAGATGTATGTGTCCTACCAATATACATGTAAGATGCATGTGTCCTACCAATATACATGTAAGATGCATGTGTCCTACCAATATACATGTAAGATGCATGTGTCCTACCAATATACATGTAAGATGCATGTGTCCTACCAATATACATGTAAGATGTATGTGTCCTACCAATATACATGTAAAATGCATGTGTCCTACCAATATACATGTAAGATGCATGTGTCCTACCAATATACATGTAAGATGCATGTGTCCTACCAATATACATGTAAGATGCATGTGTCCTACCAATATACATGTAAAATGTATGTGTCCTACCAATAATTCCTACCCTCCTGTTTCATCTAATCCAAGTGGTGTGGATTCATGGGTGGAGATCAGGATCTATGCTTTTAGCAAATGAAACCAGCCAATCCCTACCCCCCTGTTTGAGCTAACCCAGGTGGGATTGATTTATGGGGCAATAACGGATCAAAGGGGTATCAGTTACAAGCACATGACACCACTTAACCTCTGTTTGTAACAAGTGTTTCAACTGCTATTTTCAATCTTGTTGCTATATTTGATCTTAATTCATGCCCACAAGTCCCCATTGAAGTCTATGGAGCCACCAATAGCTGTGACAAAGAGTTCAATTCCAGCTGGTGCCTAGCCCAGCGGGCAGAAAGGAAATACACTGCATATCTAACCCCAAATATTTTTATAATCCCGATAGAATAATTTTGGTATCGAAACAGGAGGGCGTTGAATGTAGCAAATAAACGTTTAGGGTTGGAGGACAGGTTTGATATTAGAGATGAGAAGTAGTGTTGTTTGTCAGGTTTGAGGGCAGACAAGTAGGAGCACAAGGTAAACTTGTAGTGGAGAAAGTCTGCTGAAGTGCGAGATTTCCTCCATAGTCGTTCTGCAGTGCGTGAGCATCTCTGTAGATAGCGTGTTTGTGTAGTGTGCCATGGTTGTGGATGAGAGCGAGGGCGTTTGCTTGTGATTATGGGGGAAAGAGAGTCAAGGGTAGAGGTTAGAGTAGAGTTGTACTGTGAAGTGGCGATGTCAGGGCAGGCAAGGGTGGTGAGGGGGCTGAGAAGGGGTTTTAGTACATTTGAAAATTGTTGTGGGTTGAGTGCTTGCAGGTTTCTGAGGGTTCTGGTGGCAGGATTTGAAGAATGGTGGTGAGCAGAAGATGAGGGAAGGTTGCAAGTTAGCAGGTGGTGGTCAGATAGGGGAAGTGAGGAGATGTCATGGTTGGAGATAGTGCAGAGATTAGTAAAAATAAGGTCAATGGAGTGTCCACCACTGTGAGTTGCTGAATCTGTCCACTGTGAGAGGCCAAGGGAAGAGGTAAGAGCAAGTAATTTTGCAGTTGTTGGCGAGGTGGGTGTGTCAGTGGCTATGTTGAAATCGCCAAGAATGGGTGAAGGTGTATTGGAGGAGAGAAAGTGAGGGAGCCAGGCGGCAGAGTTGTCCAGAAATTGAGTGGGTGATCCAGGCGGGCGATAGATCACAGCTACTCGCAGAGGGATGGGTGAGAAGTAGCGGATAGTGTGGACTTCAAAAGATGAGAATTGGAGGGGGGGAACAGGGGGTATGCAGTGTAGGGTTAGTCATATAAATTCTACCCTGTATCATGCATCCCTCAGACATGTCATACATGTATACTCACACATGATGGTATTTCCCTGGGTGTCTATCTCCTGGGCTTCCTGGTGACTCCCCACACTTGGCTCTTGTATCATGACTTAGGCTGCAATAAGCGTCGCAGGCGCTCATGGCACGGGCCGTAGGACTTTGCACACACCTATGCACTCTGGGAGTTGTAGTGAGCTTGAGGCCGATGTGTGAGTGAAGAGGCGCGCCTAGGCCTACAATCCCAGAGTGCCATGCGGCGTGTGGGGGCGGGGCGTATGTAAGCACATGGGATGGAGCTGTACTGTGAGGAGAAGAGAGATAAAGAAACACAGAGAGGGGAGAGAGACACATACAGAGAGAGAGACAGAGATGGCAGGATGAGCGGGGAGATGTGAGTATCACTGAGAGGGGAGAGAGGGACAGGGAGAAATACAGAGATGAGAGTGAGACAGAGACGGCAGCGCTACAGGAGACGCGCATGTGAGTTACAGCATGATGGATGGGTGAGGGGGACAGAAGACACAAGGGAGGCAGAGGTGGGGGATAATGAGACACAAGGGAGGAAGAGGAGGAGGGACACAAGGAAGGGAGAGGAGGCGGAAAGGAGACAAAAGGGAGGGAGAGGAGGCGGAAAGGAGACACAAGGGAGACAGAGGCGGGGAATAATGAGACACAAGGGAGGGAGAAGAGGGCGGAAATGAGAAAAAAGGGAGGGAGAGGAGGAGGAAAGGAGACACAAGGGAGGGAGAGGAGGAGGAAAAGAGACACAAGGGAGGGAGAGGAGGAGGAAAAGAGACACAAGGGAGGGAGAGAAGGAGGAAAGGAGACACAAGGGAGGGAGAGGAGGAGGAAAGGAGACACAAGGGAGGGAGAGGAGGAGGAAAGGAGACACAAGGGAGGCAGAGGAGGGGGGAAAGGAGACACAAGGGAGGCAGAGGAGGGGGGAATGAGACACAAGGGAGGCAGAGAAGGGGGAAATGAGACACAAAGGAGGCAGAGGAGAGGGAAGTAAGATACACGGCAGGAAGAAGAGGGGGAAAAGAAGACAAAGGGGAGGCAGAGGGAGGGAGAGGAGAGGGGAAATGAGACACAAGGGAGGGAGAGAAGGGGGCAAAATAGACACTAGGGAGGAAGAGGAGGGGGGAAAGGAGACACAAGGGAGGATGAGGAGGGGGGAATGGAGACACACGGGAGGATGAGGAGATGGAAATGAGACTCAAGGGAGGGAGAGGAGGGTGGAAATGAGACTCAAGGGAGGGAGAGGAGGGGGAAATAAGACTCAAGGGAGGGAGAGGAGGGGGAATGAGACACTAGGTAGGCAGAGGAGGAAGGAAATGAGACACAATGGAGGCAAAGAAAGGGTGAAATGAGACACAAAGGAGGCAGAGGAGAGGAAAGTAAGACACACGGGAGGAAGAAAAGGGGGAAAGGGAGACAAAAGGGAGGCAGAGGAGGGAAGAAATGAAACACAAGGGAGGGACAGGAGGGGGCAAAGGAGACACTAGGGAGGAAGAGGAGGGGGAAAGGAGACACAAGGGAGGATGAGGAGGGGGAAAGGAGACACAAGGGAGGCAGAGAAGGGAGTAAATGAGACACAAGGGAGGGAGAAGAAGGGAAGGAGACACTAGATAGGCAGAGGAGAAAGAAATGAGACACAAGGGAGGGAGAGGAGCAGGGACACAAAAGAAGAAGAGGAGGGGGACACAAAAGAGGGAGAGGAGTGGGGAAATGAGACACAAGGGAGGAAGAATAGGGGGCAAAAGGGAGGCAGAGGAGGGGGAAATGAGACACAAGGGAGGGAGAGGAGGGGGGGAAATGAGACTCAAGGGAGGGAGAGGAGGGGGGAAATGAGACTCAAGGGAGGGAGAGGAGGGGGGAAATGAGACTCAAGGGAGGGAGAGGAGGGGGATAGGAGACAGGAGTGAGGAAGAGGAGGGGGATATGAGACACACGGGAGGGAGAGGAAAGGGGAAAGGAATCAAAAGGGGACAGAGGAGGGGGGAAATGAGACACAAGGGAGGGAGAGGAGTGGGGATAAGAGACACAAGGGAGGCAGAGGAGGGCGGGTAGGAGACACAAGGGAGGCAGATGAGGTGGAAAGGAGACACATGGGAGGGATAGGATGTTGGAAAGGAGACACAACAGAGGGAGAGCTGGAGGAAAGGAGACAAGGGAGGGAAAGGAGGGGGTAAAGGAGACACAAGTGAGGGAGATGAGAGGAGAAAGGAGACACAAGGGAGGGAGAGGGGGAAAGAGACAGGAGGGAGGAGGTAAAACACAGGGGAGGGAGAGGGCCAGTAAAGTAGAGGGGAGAGAGGCTCTCAATGAGCGCCTCCCATCAAGTAGAGGTGGGAGGCCAGCAGGTAAAGGGGGGTAGAGCCTCGCAATATGTGGACATTTTTTACCGGCAAGCCACTAGTATATAATAATTATATGACTGATGCAAGTAGATCTGTATTATACATCATATTACCCATATCACCTACCTGCACCAGGCTCATATGGTATTTCCTGTTGCTGATACTCATTTCCATCTCTCTCATCCTCCTGTTCCTCTCTAACTGACCTCATGTCTAGATTATCATCAGGGAGACCTATTAACACAAACAGAAGATAAAGAGGGTTTATGTGGTATTATTACATTTAATAAATATTTAAAAAAGTTGTATCTAACAAAACAAACAATAGGAAACTGACAAGTATCAACATGTTGTCAGCTGTTTGACTTCTGAGGTCAATGTCAGGACGTACTCTGGGATATACAGTAGATATAAAAAGTCTACACACCCCTGTTAAAATGTCAGGTTACTGTTCTGTAAAAAAATGAGACAAAGATTAATCATTTCAGAACTTTTTTCACCTTTAATGTGACCTATAAACTGTACAACTCAATTGAAAAACAAACTGAAATCTTTTAGGTAGAGGTAAGAAAAAAGAAAAAATAATGTGGTTGCATAAGTCTGCACACCCTCTTATAACTGGGGCTGTAGCTGTGTTCAGAATTAAGCAATCACATTCCAAATCGTGTTAAATAGGAGTCAGCATTCACCTGCCATCATTTAAAGTGCCTCTGATTAACCCCAAATAAAGTTCAACTGCTCTAGTTGGTCTTTCCTGAAATTCTTAGCCGCATCCCACAGCAAAAGCCATGGTCCACAGAGAGCTTCCAAACCATCAGAGGGATCTCATTGTTAAAATGTATCAGTCAGGAGAAGGGTACAAAAGAATTTCCAAGGCATTAGATATACCATGGAACACAGCGAAGACAGTCATCATCAAGTGGAGAAAATATGGCACAACAGTGACATTACCAAGAACTGGAGCTCCCTCCAAAAGTTCTGAAATGGTTTATCTTTGTCTAATTTTTTTACTGCACAGAAACCTGACATTTTAACAGGGGTGTGTAGACTTTTTATATCTATTGTAGATACTACAGGACATTCCTGGATAGTTTGGCCAACTTCTCATAGAAACATCATGGGATAATGTATATCCGCTTCCAATATCACAATGTTACCTGAGCTCTTGTTTGTTGGGATTCCCGAAGCCCTGAGTGTCTGGTGGTTCTCCATCATCACGTCCTTGTAAAGCTCCTTGTGTTCTTCTATATACTCCCACTCCTCCATAGAGAAATAGACGGCAACATCATCACACTTTATAGGGACCTGAAACACACAACGACATTCAGAGTAGACACAGAGACTGGTTATGTTAGAGTCTGTTACGGATAGAGAGTCAGGAGAGGAAGATAATGTTACTGAGAACATGCAGAGAGGAGATAGGAAAACACACCCAGGTCCAGATAGAGCTAGGTCAGATATGGGAGTCACTGTGTCCTAGTATAATGGCACATTTTCCAGCAGTGCTCACCTCTCCAGTCACAGGTCCAGATAGAGCTTGGTCAGTAATGGGAGTCACTGTGTCCTGGTATAATGGCACATTTTCCAGCAGTGATCACCTCTCCAGTCACAGGTCCAGATAGAGCTTGGTCAGTAATGGGGGTCACTGTGTCCTGGTATAATGTCCCATTGTCCAGCAGTGATCACCTCTCCAGTCACAGGTCCAGATAGAGCTTGGTCAGTAATGGGAGTCACTGTGTCCTGGTATAATGTCACATTGTCCAGCAGTGCTCACCTCTCTAGTCACAGGTCCAGATAGAGCTTGGTCAGTAAAGGGAGTCACTGTGTCCTGGTATAATGTCACATTGTCCAGCAGTGCTCACCTCTCCAGTCACAGGTCCAGATAAAGCTTGGTCAGTAATGGGAGTCACTGTGTCCTGGTATAATGTCACATTGTCCAGCAGTGCTCACCTCTCCAGCCATAGGTCCAGATAGAGCTTGGTCAGCTGGTGAATGTTGGGGGAATTCTTCTTCACAATGGTGTATCCCTACAGGATGATAGAGGGACATGTCAGACATCAGTGCAGGTAGTTAATGTGTGACATATTCTTACTTGCACTATATCCCTCACCTTCCCACATCAATATATCCTTTTCAGTGACCTCCTCTAGTCCAGACTGTAAAAGCCTCACACACACACAGAGCTTACGTATCTTCAGGCAGATTATTATATTGTACCATATAGATAGTATAACTTGTACAGAGAAATGGCCAAGAACACATTATAATGCATCACTTTCTCCCTCCATACAAACATGTCTCCTCCTCCACCAAATTCAGTCACAAGGACCTGTTTGTTGGTCTGTGATCGTTCTCTACTTCTACCAATTCTTATCTATTTATAACATCATATTGAACCATTTGTTTTCCTTTTCCTCTATTACTGGACATTGTTTAACATCAGCACAAAGATTGAGGTGATAATAAAAGTAAATGTGATAAAAGTGGTGTCATTGTGACGTTGTCCAGCAGCTCTCACCTCTCCAGTCAGCAGGTAGATCATCTCCAAGGCCTGGTTTAAGAATCTCTCAGCGACCTTCTCCTTATTCTTTTTATCCTTAGTCATTTTGTTTATAATTAGTGTGTTAATAGGATTCTGCAAGAAAAAGACAAAAGAAACTGTAGGTAGTTGTAGATGGTGCACTTTTATATTATTTAATCCAAAGCTAATTCAGATATGGATCCATTTTTTATCAAAATAGTTAAATACTCACACTGTATACTCATAGCTCTCAGCCCATAACAGAGGGCCAGACTACCAGACGACCATTGTTTATCGAGGACTTGTCCAGAAGACCAATTATTATGGGTTATATGGAAGAATTGGAATATGTCCAGGAAAAAAGCAGTGTAAGACTAAGAGGGGACGTAGTAAGGAGAACCAACAGGACTCAAAGTGACCGTACAATACGCACATGCGCAGAGTCACCCACCTGACCATTATTTGGGGCTGGATCCTACACTATGTCACAGTATATGTCTCTGTATACGGCTCAGGTGATCTCTCTGCTTATCATCATATTGAGTGTCTCTGATTCATGGGACTAATAAACATTATGGTCACTGAGTTCCCACTAATTTGGCTCCGACCCCAGCTCTCCCCACAGTAATTTATTAGATGGAGGTCTATTTACGTGGGTTGGAGGGAGCGTCTCAGAGCCCATGGAAGATCCAGGTTATTATTTTGCTCACAGTTGTGAATTGACCTCTGTTTGCATTACTTATTATTAGTAGATACGGATAACAAAACACATTAATATAAAGCAAAATTACTAATCATTTTATCTGAAAGTAAATACTGCCATATAGAATTTAACATGTTCAGATCTCCTCCTCATGGATATTGTGCAAGAAAAGATGCTCAAATGTGCACTAAAAGTCATTAATTTATACCTATAAGATTGTGTTTTTGTTTAAGCGCCACTTCTTGTTGTTACTGGCGCTACAGAAGTGGGCATGCTCAGCCATGATGTTTATGTATATGTTATAGAGACATGGAAGGGATCTGGATGTCACTAGGAATATAATATATCTGTCTATCTTAAATGACTGAGCGACAGTGGGTGACTTAGATAGATAGATAGATAGATAGATAGATAGACAGATAGATAGATAGCCCATTGGTCATTTGTACCATGTAAGTAATAAAAACAATCCCCAATTAATTTTGTCTTGTTGCCTTGTTACACATATATATAAAAACCCAAACATGCAAAAGGTTATTACAATTATACAGGTAATATGATAATATAGGTTTTTATTCCTTGTATTTATATTCAGTCCTGGGTACAGAATGGGATATAAATAAAGGAGACATGGGAGGATGAGTGGGTGCCCTGGGGGTCTTGGTGGTGTACCCATAACAGGGGTGTGCTAGGGGGTCTTGGTGGTGTTCCTATAACAGGGGTGTGTTAGGGGGTCTTGGTGGTGTTCCCATAACAGGGGTGTGCTAGGGGGTCTTGGTGGTGTTCCCATAACAGGGGTGTGCTAGGGGGTCTTGGTGGTGTTCCCATAACAGGGGTGTGCTAGGGGGTCTTGGTGGTGCTCCCATAACAGGGGTGTGCTAGGGGGTCTTGGTGGTGTTCCCATAACGGGGCTGTGCTAGGGGGTCTTGGTGGTGTACCCATAACGGGGCTGTGCTAGGGGGTCTTGGTGGTGCTCCCATACCATATACTCACTCCCTCTACACTATACACACACACATTTTATTATACTCACACCAGATAACTAATTAGAGATCCATACAACCCCTAAATGATCTCCTTGTCACTTTATTTACCTGCTGAGGACACACAAAGATCAGCTCCCGGTCGCACTGCTGGAAAAGGAAAAGGAAGTGAATGTTCACTGCACTAAACTACAAGTCCCAGGAACCCCTGCAGTACAAGCAGTAGCCAATCAATAAAGCAAAGGGGCGTGTTTATGGTTACAGTCCGGTTTCCATGGTGACACGGAGTGTATATCAATATGTCACTCTCTGCATCTCTCTGGAGCAATAAAGCAGAGCTTTTATCAAATAGTGATGTCATCGCCAGCCCGATTATTTCAGTGGCAGGACATTTGTGATGCTATTGCTGCCCTATAATGTGTGTATCGTGCATCATACACACTGACTGAAATGTCTGTCTGACTTACCCCAAAACAAACATGGCGAACCCAGTGAACTGCGTATAAGCTTCCTGTACAGCCTGCGTCATGACGTCATAATTTCTGCCTCACAACCGGAACACCTCTGAATAAAGAGCCAGTGACACAAACTAGTACTATCTATCTATCTATCTATCTGTCTATCTATCTATCTATCTATCTATCTATCTATCTATCTATCTATCTATCTATCTATCTATCTATCTGTGTCTCTATCTATCTCTCTGTCTATCTGACAGTTTGGAGGGAGGGGTGTATATATGTTTTTATTTCATTTGTATTTGTATATTTAAATGTATTATTTATTATTTGTTTGATCTGTATTCATCTATTAGGGTTTACACACATGGAGCTCTACTGATATACACGGTATATATAAATATAATTTTATATATATATATATATATATATATATATATATATATATATATATATATATACATATATTAGCGACTTGCCTGTAAAAAAATAACGGGGCAATAAAATTGTACGCTGCACACTGCAAGGCTCGAAGAGGGATACAGAAGGAGAGAGGAGGGCAGGAGACAGAGGGAGAGAGGAGGGAGGGAGAGAGAGTGAGAAGGAGAGAGGGAGGAGACAAAGAGTGAGAAGGAGAGGGAGGGAGAGAGAAGGAAGGAGGGGGAAGGGGATAGAAGGAAGGAGAGAGAGAGTGAGAAGGGGAGAGAAAGAGAGAAAAGCCGCTCATTGCGAGGCTAGCAATGGGCGCCGAAGGGGAGAGAGAAGGAGAGGGAGGTGGAGAGAGAGGAGAAGATAGGGAGAGATAGAAGGAGGGAGGAGAGAAAGAGCATAGAGAGAGAGTGGAGATGGTGCAGAGATAGAGAGAGAGAATACACAGAGAGAGGGCACACAGTGAGAGTGAGCACAGAGAGAGGGAGAGCATGCAGAGAGAAGCAGAGAGAGAGGGTTCACAGAGAGAGGGAGCGGGCACAGAGATAGCGAGAGAGAATACACACAGAGAGAGTGAGCACAGAGAGAGGGAGAGCGTGCAGAGAGAGAGGGAGCGGGCGCAGAGATAGAGAGAGAGAAAACACACAGAGAGAGGGCACACAGTGAGAGTGAGCACAGAGAGAGGGAGAGCGTGCAGAGAGAAGCAGAGAGAGAGGGTACACAGAGAGAGGAGCGGGCGCAGAGATAGAGAGAGAGAATACACACAGAGAGAGGGCACACAGTGAGAGTGAGCACAGAGAGAGGGAGAGCGTACAGAGAGAAGCAGAGAGAGAGGGTACACAGAGAGAGGGAGCGGGCGCAGAGATAGAGAGAGAGAATACACAGAGAGAGGGCACACAGTGAGAGTGAGCACAGAGAGAGGGAGAGCGTACAGAGAGAAGCAGAGAGAGAGGGTACACAGAGAGAGGGAGCGGGCGCAGAGATAGAGAGAGAGAATACACAGAGAGAGGGCACACAGACAGACAGAAGACACCATATTTAAGACTATATTACACCGTCATTATTAATGGGCAAGTGACTAGTAGATATATAATGGTGATAAATACTTGTGAGCTGTGCGGTCTGATCAGGTGATGTTTGTATCTAATCTCCGGCTCCTACTAATCTTATAATCACTATAATCCTTTATGGTCAGTACTTTGTCCTATAACAGATAATATCAGATCCTTCGCTCCCTGATCCAACCTACTTGTCCTTAGTGTCTCCATATTGTCCCCCAATGCCCTTCCCACCATTGCAGTTTTTGATTCCCTGTTAGGTCATTGTACAAGTAGTGTGTTTAACCCATAAAGCCCTGTGTGTGACTAGAGGACCAGGTATAACAGGCGGCTCTGGTCTTAGACCTGGACTTTAGGTCAGTGACACAATGACTGATACAACAGCCCAGTATTAAATAAAATAATATCAGATCTGTGTCTACACAAACATACATCGCTGGATGATCATTTGGGTAGGTATTATTAAATTACATTTATTTTACAGTTTCATTTATTTGTTATTCTGTTGTATTATTTTATTATTTTAATTGTATTTTTTTATTTGATAATTTTATTTACTTCTATTTTTTATTATTTTGTAAAAATTTTTTTTAATGTCTATTTAGGATAGGCATAGCATAGGATCTATATAGAATGGGAAGGTATACTGGATTAATAGCGATTATTATTATTGTTTATTTGTAACTAGTAATACTAGTAAGTTGTGTGTCTGTGCTATCCTAATTACTATCCTAGATTATGTGTCATTGTGTATTGGTGGTTGCTTCCTTAGTGTATGCCTAAAGTTGTGTGGTGTTTTGGTGCCACTGTACTCTGTACATCAGTTACAGTGTGGTGATACTGTGCTTTAGTATGTGTGCTTGTTTCTGTGTGATTGTTACATTAGATTGCATATGAATATTTAATTCAAAACATGTGGTAGCTATTATCTTAACGTTTTTTAAGTGTATCCAAAATACGTATGTAAAAATAACGGAAAAGTGGTTTAATACTATACATTTTTATGCCTTAATTTAATTATCAACTGTAGTATTATAAAATTAATTATTTATTAAAGTGAGCACTGTGTATCAAAGTGTATATTGTTTAATGATTTATACTAGATAATCCATCGTTCATTTATCTAATTTTTTCCACATTAACTATTTAAGAATTATCAAGTTAATTATTTTACACTTCTTGTGATATATACAGCATAAAAAAACTAATGTGAAAAAACTAAAATAAAAAAACACACAAGGGGGTTGAGAACTAATTATGCATAAAATCAATTATAATTCTCATCCCTTCTTAGAAACTAAATTAAATTCAGTTTTTTTAATCTGTTTCTCAACTTTGCTGGGTCATTCAAAACTTTGTCTTGTACCATTTTTGAAGACTATCAGCTTAGTGGGGAATCCCCACCTATATTGAAGATTATTCATTCTCAATATTTTCGCTACCTCTCTAAACTCTCTACTTTTGTTTTAGTGCATTAGCCGATAAGTCAGAAAAAATAGAGATTTTAGGCATTAACAATCGACTCTTTATATGTGTAATGATGTAATGTAACCAGAACATCTCTTGGTGTATCCTGGGAGAAGTCTTTGGGCAGTGGTATGCAATGTAGTCTATCCTCTCCCAAATTAATTGGTATTACAAGCGAATGCAAAAGCGGAGTTACATATGACAAAAGATCTATGCCCCCCACTGCCTCTGGGATGCCTCTTATCCTGAAATTATTTCTTCTAGAGTGGTCTTCTAATTGAGCTTGTTTACTCTTTAAGCTTTTAACCTCTTCTTCTAGTATTTAAACCTGGCAGAGTGTTTCTGTGTGTTCTTTAGTTAGCAAATCAAACTTAGTTTCTAAATCATCTAATCTTGTGTTCATACAATTATTTGCTTTGGTGTTTTCCTCTGTATCTTGTGTTACCTGGAATTTTAGAGAGATTTGAAAATCTTCTAACAATTTTTTCATGTTAGTGATAGTCAGTTGTTCTGATTCTGTATCTGATGGTATTTTAGGTGAGTCTGTCATGGTATCATCCTTCAATTCCATGTTATTAAGAGACATTTCTGACATGATCTAAATGCAGTCTATTTGGCTTTTTTCCCTTCTCTACCAAAAATGTCAGAACTGACCCTAGGGCCTGCCTTTTTTTCTTTGGATTTGTTTTTAACTGTCTCATATCCAAGACTGTTCAGGATCCGATGCTGTAATGAAGCTAGATATACTGGTTGATCAATGCTTACCCTTATCCTTTACATTAATTCTTACCCCTCACATTAAGTAGTAATAAGTGGAGAACAGAAACCACTATATAACACTTATTTAAGCTAATTTACTACACCAGAAATTGTCAGATAAGCTCAGGGTATAACTTATATGTAGCACACAATCCTACTCTATATCAGAGGAACTTATCCTATTTATAACCAGTACAGAGTTATTAGACTAAATAGTTTGGTGCATAGCACTGAGCAAAATCAGTGGGTGGAACTATGATCAGTTCTCGATTCACTGTTCAAGGCATGTATATATAAAATGTCTTTAAATGTTTAGCCAATAGGGCCTTTTTAATAAATTAATTCTATGTATAGTTTACAAGTCTCAGTTATCTGTTTTAAGCAAAATTAACTGATTTAATAGACCAGAATAGTTAATTTTCCACTTTCAAAATGTAGCCAATAAAGCCTAAACAAAAACTATATACTACTATATATGTCCACCTGTGTGCAATCTAATTGTCACATGATCTGTTATTACATATATACACCTTTTTTAAAAGGCCGAAGAGGCTGCAACACCTAAGCAAGAGGCACCACTAATCAAACACTGCCATGAAGCCCAAGGAACTCTCCAAACAAGTAAGGGACAATGTTGCTGAGAAGTACAAGTCAGGGTTAGGTTATAAAAAATATCCAAATCTTTGATGATCCCCAGGAGCACCATCAAATCTATCATAACCCAATGGAAAGAACATGGCACAAAAGCAAACCTGCCAAGAGACGGCCGCCGACCACAACTAACGGACCGGGCAAGAAGGGCATTAATCAGAGAGGCAGCACAAAGACCTAAGGTAACCCTGCAGGAGCTGCAGAGTTACACATCACAGACTGGAGTATCTGTACATAGGACGACAATAAGACGTACACTCCATCGAGACAGGCTTTATGGCAGAGGGACCAGAAGAAAACCATTACTTTCAGCAAAAAACAAAATGACACGTTTTGAGTTTGCGAAAAGGCATGTGGGAGACTCCCAAAATGTATGGAGGAAGGTGCTCTGGTCTGATGAGGCTAAAATGTAACTTTTTGGTCATCAAAGAAAACGCTATGTTTGGCGCAAACCCAACACATCACATCACCCAATGAACACCATCCCCACAGTGAAACATGGTGGTGGCAGCATCATGCTGTGGCAATGATTTTCAGCGGCTGGGACTGGGAAACTGGTCAGAGTTGAGGGAAAGATGGATGGTGCTAAATACAGGGATATTCTAGAGTAAAACCTGTACCACTCTGTGCGTGATTTGAGGCTAGGACGGAGGTTCACCTTCCAGCAGGACAATGACCCCAAACACACTGCTAAAGCAATACTTGAGGGGTTTAAGGGGAAACATGTAAATGTTTTGGAATGGCCAAGTCAAAGCCCAGACCTCAACCCAATAGAAAATCTGTTGTCAGACTTAAAGATTGCCGTTCACAAGAGCAAACCATCTAACTTGAAGGAGCTGAGCAGTTTTGCAAGGAGGAATGTTCAAAAATCCCAGTGGTAAGATGTGGCAAGCTCATAGAGACTTATCCAAAGCTACTTGGAGCTGTGATTGCCGCAAAAGGTGGCTCTACAAAGTATTGACTTTAGAGGGTGAATAGTTATGCACAGTGACTTTTTCTGTTATTTTGTCCTATTTGTTATTTGCTTCACAATAAAAATAAAAAAAACATCTTCAAAGTTGTGGGCATGTTCTGTAAATTAAATGATGCAAATGCTCAAACAATCCATGTTACTTCCAGGTTGTGAAGCAACAAAACATGAAAAATGCCAAGGGGGTGAATACTTTTTCATGCCACTGTACACAGTAAAACTTTAATAACATTTATTCTCATCAGGTCCCACCAGTTTTGTGGCCTTCAAGTTACAATTATATGTATTAAAAAAAGGGACAAGTGGGCATAGATTTGGTCAAACACATAAACAAACTCACTAAATTATAGTTTGGGAAAGTATATTAAAATTGTACACAACATTTATATTACTTTATATTATATTTGCAAAGGTGGAATAGGAATATTTGAGAGACTCACCTAGAGGGTGTGACGTACGAGGTGCATGTGACCACGTGTGGTGAACGTGTGTGAGCCGGTGCAAAAGTAGTAGTATGGGATACAATTACCCTACAAGGTCATATATAGAACATTCAATTATTGTTTACTGAACATAGGAAGGCAAAACATAGTAAACTCATATATAATAAAATCCAAACTGCTCACTAATGTGCCTGGCGTACTATGGTCTATACGGTCATGGAGAGTCAGATGCAACTGAACGACTAAACAACAACAACAAAAGTACAATACAAAACAAAGACCACCAACTCGATTACCTTGGCTTGAGACAAGGCAATCTAATTGAGGATTACACTATATTGCCCTTCAGTCTTTCTGTCTCTATATTTCCGTATTTTAGTGATTACTAAGTGTAGACTGGGGACCAGAGAAGTATTACAAGTAGTTTTTTTTTGTGTAGATTGAGCATTCTGTTTTCTATTATATTGTAACCATGGATGATGAAGGAGAGATATCAAGAGTTCAAAGGGGGGTTGAATTTCTGGGCACGTAGCTATGAGAGCATTTATTGGCAAGAAATAAGCTTGAAGCTTAGCACATGTCCATCATATGCCTATATATGAACTTTCTAGATGACAACCCTTTCAGCATAGGATGGGGGAGATACACTGATATGAGATTTTTGTAGGATTGCTCTTATAGTTCAAACAAATGGAAATTTAGTTAGTCATCTCCTATAAGTTGTACTAATCTTGTGTGTCAATGGTTTCACCTTAGTCATGTTCCCATCAAGTGATATCTGGTAAGGGGAGGTAGTCCCGGAAGACTGCACAAGTGTATACAGCAAATACAGGAAATAGTATAGTAGGAAGTATAACTATTCCTTCCTTAGTTTTTACCTTTTCATTGAAATACCTAAAGAAAGTTTAGTCACCTTTTTATTGCATGTGCTATTTTCTGCTCGGCTTGGGCCTTGGTACGTATGAACCTATATTGCTGCCTCTTGTTCGTTATATATAATTCTTTATACTCCTTTGAGAGAGTCTCTATTTACAAAATGGCTTCCACCTCTTTAGACTACCAGATTGTTTGTTTTCTTTTCTCAATAAACCTAATGCTGTGTGAGGTATCATCAATAAATCCTTTAGTACCTTCTCACTTTCAGCCATCAGAGTAGTATCATCGGCTTATCTAAGGTTGTTGATATTCCTTCCAGCAATATTGATTCCGACTTTGGACTCATCCAGTCCAGCCATACGTATGATGTATTTTGCATATAAGTTGAATAAATAAGATAACAATATACAACCTTTAAGAAGCCATGGTCAGAACCGAACATAGGACAACAGAATGGTTCAAGATTGGAAAAGGAGTGCGACAATGTTGTATATTGTCACCTTTTTTAATCAACTTATATGCAGAGTACACAATGTAAGGGCTGGATGAATCCAAAGTGGGAATCAGTATTGATGGAAGGAATATCAACAACCTCAGATATGCCGATGATACTACTCTGATGGCTGAAAGTGAGGAGGAACTAAAGGACTTATTGATGAGGGTAAAAGAAGAGAAAGCAAAAGTTGGCCTGCTGCTCAACGTTAAAAAGACGAAGGTCATGGCAAACGGCAATCTCACTTCCTGGCAAATAGACGGGGAAGAAGTGGAGGCAGTGACAGATTTTATTTTCTTGGATCCTATATCTCTGCAAATGGTAACTGTAGTCATGAAATTAAAAGATGTTTGCTTCTGGGGAGGAAACCTATGGCAAGCTTGGACAAGCTAGTAAAAAGTAAAGATATTAAACTATCAACAAAGGTCTGCATAGTTCAAACTATGGTATTCCCAGTAGTAACATATGGATGTAAAAGCTGGACCATAAAGAAGTCCATAAAGAAGTGCCGTAGAATTGACGTCTTTGTATTGTGGTGTTGGAGAAGACTGGCTAGAGTCCCTTAGACTGCAAGAAGATCCAATAAATCAATACTTTAGTAAATCAAGACAAACTGTTCACTCGAAGGCATGATCATGAGGCTGAAGCTCAAATATTTTGGCCAAATCATGACACGGCAGGATTCCCTAGAAAAGACTCTGATGCTGGGAAAGATTAAAGGCACAAGAAGAAGGGGACAACAGAGGAGGAGATGGATAGATGATGTCACTGAAGCAATGAACATGACATTGATGGACCTCAGAGGGGCAGTGACTGAGAGATGCATCTGGCGTGCTGTGGTCTATAGAGTCACAGAGAGTTGGACGTGACTGAACAACTAAACAACAAAGAACAGAGGCAGCAACATAGGTTTATATGTGCCAAGGCCAAAGCAGAGCAGAAGATAGCACATTCAATAAAAAGGTGACTAAACTTTCTTTAGGTATTTCAGTGAAAAGGTAAACTAATAGCCTTATTAAATTTGGATTTGCCAATTGAATAGGGCTCTATATAAGCACAGAGCATATTTTTTTACAGGAGTTTTTAGTTATTAAAGACCTGGCTTTTGGATAGATGTTCACTAACAAAAAACTTCTGTAAAAAAAAAAATGCTATGTGGTTATATAGAGACCTATTCAATTGGCCGAATCGCAACTTAATAAGGCTGTAAGGGAGGAATATTTATACTTAAGAAAGTAGATAGCTCTGCAGAAGAAGACATACAGCTTAGTCTTCCATTACATTCACCTCTGAAGCTTCGCTTTCCAACCACAAGTAAGACAGTAGGCTTATCCTTACTTACCACATTTAAAAAAATTGTTCTGACTTTCACATACTCACAAGGGACTATTTACCACCTGTATACACTTGTCAAGTCTTCTGGGACTAACTCCCCTTACCAGATATCACTTGATGGGAACATGACAGGTGAAACAATTGACCGAGAAGACTAGTAAAAACTTATAGGAAATTACTAATTTCCATTTGCTTGAACTATAAGAGCAATCCAACAAAAAGCTACATCAGTGTATCTCACCCCCTCAAACTGAATGAAATGGCCAGATCCCCAATGTCCTCTACTGGAAGGGTTCTTGTGAAGATCCCAGATAGGGTTGCTATTCAGCTCCAACACTTCCTGCCTTCAGCTACAGGAATAGCCCTCTTACAGACGGCAATCTTCTCAGAAGGAATGGGCCTCTTGGTGACCTGCAGTCATATCACGATCAACAGCATATCAAGAACACATGCTCAGCATAGCAAAGTCATTTCTAGCATAGCAAAATAATAAACGCCTTTCCTCTTAAAGAATTTACACCATCCCCCATGTAACCCAGACAGCATGGTTTTATATGGACTCTCTCACAGCATTTCAAAAACAGCACTGAACCCAAACAAAAGGATTTCCCTCCCCCAGTTACATCACAGTATGCTGAACACATTCAAATCCCCATCCCATATTAGTATCCCCCAATGATAGCAATGGAAAACTGGGGATTTGGCTTGCCCACCTTAGGGGGTGGATGACTGGACCAATCCCACATGGAATCAGAGCAGCAACATAGAACAAAGAGCTTGTAATTACCCCAACGTTATGCAGTGCCATCTTGTGGACAACAATTGAAATTATGTGTCCTTTAAAACATGACAGTATATTAGCAAAGGGCAAACCGATCTTCACAGTTGTCATCTCGGAAAATCATAAATACACATATGATGGACATGCATAAAGCTTCAAGCTTATTTCTTGTCAATAAATGCTCTCATTGCCACGTGCCTAGAATTGCAACCCCCTTAGACCCCGGGATTTCTCCTTCATCATCCATGGGAACAGTATAATAGAAAACAGGATGCTCTATCTACACATAAATACCTTGTAATACTTCTCTGGTCCCCAGACTACACTTAGTCATCACCAAAATATGGGAATATAGACACAAGCCAAAGTAATTTTTTGTGATCAGAATAATCTCTGAGTTGGAAGTCCCCACCCAGGAAGCACATCATGCTGTGCTAGATGGGGCAGATAGCCCGCCATGAACACTAAGCGTTCTCAGAGCAGCACTGCTGGGAGATCCTGTGGGAGAAGTTTTAGACCCAGAGTGGCGATGTGCAGCAGATGAGTGGTGGAGCTGATTTGGATGCAGGAAGTGGAGGTGGGAGAGCAGGCTGGCAGCACACTTACCAAACAGTGGACATAGTCCACAGAGCAGCACTGTAACATTATCTGGCAGATTCTGAAGGGGAAAGTGGCTGCAAATGCCTAGCCAGAGAGGTTGACTGGAGAACTGGAGAGCTGTGAGTGGTCTCTGGATACAGATTACTGCATAGGGGAGACGGTGGATACGCAGGTTGTGAGTAACAAACAGCCCACAGTAATTTATATTCCTAAAAAGAGATGATATGATTTATACTGAGGAAAGTTTGTCAATTACATATTTTTCTGGCTAAATGCCAAATTCTCCATATTAAGATGAAAATGGAGGATTGTAAAGGACATTTAAGCTTTTTATTCACACTGCTGATTTGCACCTGATATGCACCTTACTGAGGTAACTTGTTTCAGTAACCTTCTTTCCTGACACATTAGCTCTATAAGAGCATTTTATGAAGTCTGTCCGGAGTTTGAATCATTTGGAAAATTACTCATACTGCTGATTTGCACCTGATATGCACCTTTTTGAGGGAATAATCAGGCAATATGAAGGATAAAGATTCCAACGCCACTAAACCCAAATCTAATATTAAGAAAAATACTGGGAATGCTCCAAAAGCACCACCGGCAACTTTTTTCTCCCCAAAGGGGAATTTAGGAGCGATGAGTTCCCCACAAAGAGAATTCCGTACACATATTTACTCATCACTGGGATTAGATCAAACAAAACTGTCTACAAATGATGAATCAGTTGAATCAGCTGATACAAAGGAAGATGAAGTTCTAACCATTTCTATTATGAAAAAACTACTTAATGAATTCCAATCTACTTTAAGATCTGACCTTTTACAGGAAATCCAACTAAATAAATCAGCGATTAATAGCTTGTTGGATAGAGTGGAGGAATTAGAAAAAACTCACAAAATTTTAATTAAAGAATTTCAAAAAGTAGTTAATTATTCAGCGGATCTGGAATGTAAAATGGAACGTATGGAAATTAAAGCTACACAACAAGAGGACTTTTCCAGACGGAATAATTTGAGATTAAGAGGCATCCCGGAAACCCTCAATTTTGATGAACTTAAGGCTTTTGTAACTGCATTTTTTTCCTCATCTAGCAAAGCCCATTAAACCCTGGATCAATATGATAGACCGGATCCATCGGATCCCGTTACCTAAAGACCTTAAGGGTGCTAATACTAGAGATGTTATAGTTAGATTACACTTCTTTGAATATAAAGAAGCAGTGTTAAAAGCATCATGGGTGAAAACTAAATTTGATCCTCCGTTTGAAAATCTGATTATTTTTACAGATCTTTCTGGAGAGACTTTAACAAAACGTAGAAAGTTTCAAGAAATTACTAAAGCTTTACGTAAGGAAAATATTTCATATAAATGGGCTTTTCCTACTAAATGGATCATTTTTAAAGATAATCAGAAAAAAATTGCTAATTCGGTGGGAGAGGGGGAAACTATGTTGAGGGAATGGAACATACCCTTTGTGGAATCTGTTAAGGAAACTGTTGCTAATTTTCAAAATCTTCAACTTTTAGAGTGGAGAAAAAAATAGGGAGGGGTGGGGGGAACATGGTGGTGGAGGGGGGGATGGAGGGAGGCTTGGAAGGGAGGAAAGGAATTAAACACTATGTTTGGTTAGTAAGAAGACACTTCACAAACGTTATTATTGAACATTCATTCACTTACAAAGGAGAGGAGGAGAGCAAAATAATGGGGTAGCTGATGGGAATGTAGGTAGTGATGTCGCGAACATAAAAATTTCGGTTCGCGAACCGCGAACGCGAACCGCCGCAAATGTTCGTGAACCGGCGAACCCAGCGAACCGACATAGACTTCAATGGGCAGGCAGATTTTAGAACCCACAGGGACTCTTTCTGGCCACAATAGTGATGGAAAAGTTGTTTTAAGAGGACTAATACCTGGACTGTGGCATGCCGGAGGGGGATCCATGTCAAAACTCCCACGGAAAATTACATAGTTGATGCAGAGTATGGTTTTAATCCATAAAGGGCATAAATAACCTAACATCCTCCTCCATTATCATCCTCCCCTGTATCTCTTCACCCCCTCCCTCATCATCCTCCCCTGTGTCTCTTTCTTCCCTTCCTCATCACCCTCCCCTGTGTCTCATCCCCCCTCCCTCATCATCCTCCCACCTCCCTCATCATCCTCCCCTGTATCTCTTTACCCCCTCCCTCATCATCCTCCCCTGTGTCTCTTCCCCCCTCCATCATCATCCTCCCCTGTGTCTCTTTCCCACCTCCCTCATCATCCTCCCCTGTGTCTCTTTCCCCCCTTCCTCATCACCCTCCCCTGTGTCTCATCCTCCCTCCCTCATCATCCTCCCACCTCCTTCATCATCCTCCCCTGTATCTCTTTACCCCCTCCCTCATCATCCTCCCCTGTGTCTCTTTCCCCCCTTCCTCATCACCCTCCTCTGTGTCTCATCCCCCCTCCCTCATCATCCTCCCACCTCCCTCATCATCCTCCCCTGTATCTCTATTCCCCCTCCCTCATCATCTTCCCCTGTATCTCTTTACCCCCTCCCTCATTATCCTCCCCTGTGTCTCTTCCCCCCTCCATCATCATCCTCTCCTGTGTCTCTTTCCCCCCTCCCTCATCATCCTCCTCTGTGTCTCTTTCCCCCCTCCCTCATCATCTTCCCCTGTGTCTCTTCCCCCCTCCTTTATCATCCTCCCCTGTGTCTCTTTACCCCCTTCCTCATCACCCTCCCCTGTGTCTCTTTACCCCCTCCCTCATCATCCTCCCCTGGGTCTGTTTCCCCCCTCCCTCATCATCCTCCCCTGTGTCTCTCCCCCCTCATCATCCTCCCACCTCCTTCATCATCCTCCCCTGTATCTCTTTACCCCCTCCCTCATCATCCTCCCCTGTGTCTGTTTCCCCCCTCCCTCATCATCCTCCCCTGTGTCCCTGTGTTAGGGATAAGGGTGATGGGGTTAGGTGTTAGGGTGAGGGGTGTTAGGGCTAAGTGTGAGGGGTGTTAGGGTGAGGGGTGTTATGGATAAGTGTAAGGGGTGTTAGGGTGAGGCATGTTAGGAATAAGTGTGAGGGGTGTTAGGTCTTAGGGATAAGTGTGAGAATGTTAGGGTTAGGTGTTAGGTTGATGGGTGTTATGGATAACACCCATCAACCTAACACCTAACACCCCCCTCCCTCATCATCCTCCCCTGTGTCTCTTTCCCCCCTCCCTCATCATCTTCCCCTGTGTCTCTTCCCCCCCTCCCTCATCATCCTCCCCTGTGTCTCTTTACCCCCTTCCTCATCACCCTCCCCTGTGTCTCTTTACCCCCTCCCTCATCATCCTCCCCTGGGTCTGTTTCCCCCCTCCCTCATCATCCTCCCCTGTGTCTCTCCCCCCCTCATCATCCTCCCACCTCCTTCATCATCCTCCCCTGTATCTCTTTACCCCCTCCCTCATCATCCTCCCCTGTGTCTGTTTCCCCCCTCCCTCATCATCCTCCCCTGTGTCCCTGTGTTAGGGATAAGGGTGAGGGGGTTAGGTATTAGGGTGAGGGGTGTTAGGGCTAAGTGTGAGGGGTGTTAGGGTGAGGGGTGTTATGGATAAGTGTAAGGGGTGTTAGGGTGAGGCATGTTAGGAATAAGTGTGAGGGGTGTTAGGTCTTAGGGATAAGTGTGAGAATGTTAGGGTTAGGTGTTAGGTTGATGGGTGTTATGGATAAGTGTGAGGGGTGTTAGGGTTAGGGTAAGGGGTGTTAGGGATAAGTGTGATGGGTGTTAGGGTAAGGGATGTTAGGGTTAGGTGTTAGGGTAAGGGCTGTTAGGGATAAGTGCAAGGGGTTATTAGGGTTATGTGTTAGGGTGAGGGGTGTTAGGGATAAGTGTGGGGGGTGTTAGGTCTTAGGGATAAGTGTGAGAATGTTAGGGTTAGGTGTTAGGGTGACGGATGTTAGGGTTAGGTGTTAGGGATAAGTGTGAGGGGTGTTAGGTTTAGGGTGAGGGGTGTTAGGGATAAGTGTGAGGGGTGTTAGGGTTAGGTGTTAGAGTGAGGGGTGTTAGGAATAAGTGTAAGGGGTGTTAGGGTTAGGTGTTAGGGTGAGGGATGTTAGGGTTAGGTGTTAGGGATAAGTGTGAGGGGTGTTAGGGTTAGGGTGAGGGGTGTTAGGGATAAGTGTGAGGGGTGTTAGGGTTAGGTGTTAGGGTGAGGGGTGTTAGGGAAAAGTGTGAGGGGTGTTAGGGTTAGGTGTTAGGGTGAGGGGTGTTAGGGATAAGTGTAAGGGGTGTTAGGGTTAGGTGTTAGGGTGAGGGATGTTAGGGTTAGGTGTTAGGGATAAGTGTGAGGGGTGCTAGGGTTAAGTGTTAGGGTGAGGGGTGTTAGGGATAAGTGTGAGGGGTGTTAGGGTTAGGTGTTAGGGTGAGGGATGTTAGGGTTAGGTGTTAGGGATAAGTGTGAGGGGTGTTAGGGTTAGGGTAAGGGGTGTGAGGGATAAGTGTGAGGGGTGTTAGGGTTAGGTGTTAGGGTGAGGGATGTTAGGGTTAGGTGTTAGGGATAAGTGTGAGGGTGTTAGGGTTAGGGTAAGGGGTGTTAGGGATAAGTGTGAGGGATGTTAGGGTTAGGGTGAGGGGTGTTAGGGATAAGTGTAAGGGGTGTTAGGGTTAGGTGTTAGGGTGAGGGGTGTTAGGGATAAGTGTAAGGGGTGTTAGGGTTAGGTGTTAGGGTGAGGGATGTTAGGGTTAGGTGTTAGGGATAAGTGTGAGGGGTGTTAGGGTTAGGGTAAGGGGTGTTAGGGATAAGTGTGAGGGGTGTTAGGGTTAGGGTGAGGGGTGTTAGGGATAAGTGTGAGGGGTGTTAGGGTTAGGTGTTAGGGTGAGGGGTGTTAGGGTTAGGGTAAGGAGTGTTAGGGATAAGTGTGAGGGATGTTAGGGTTAGGGTGAGGGGTGTTAGGAATAAGTGTGAGGGATGTTAGGGATAAGTGTGAGGGATGTTAGGGTTAGGTGTTAGGGTGAGGGGTGTTAGGGATAAGTGTAAGGGGTGTTAGGGTTAGGTGTTAGGGTGAGGGATGTTAGGGTTAGGTGTTAGGGATAAGTGTGAGGGGTGTTAGGGTTAGGGTAAGGGGTGTTAGGGATAAGTGTGAGGGGTGTTAGGGTTAGGTGTTAGGGTGAGGGGTGTTAAGGATAAGTGTAAGGGGTGTTAGGGTGAGGCATGTTAGGAATAAGTGTGAGGGGTGTTAGGTGTTAGGGATAAGTGTGAAGGGTGTTAGGGTTGGGTGCTAAGGTGAGGGGAGGATGATGATAAGGGTGGGAAGAGTCACAGGGGTGTCCTTGCAGCAGAGATCAAAAGAGTCCTTCAGGACTGTATTGCACACTGTGTACAGTAGCCTAGCTATGGTTTTCCCTATTGATGCAGTATCACCTACACTCAGCCTCCTCTCAGTAAGACTGCAAGTTAGTGATGATTCCAAAATGGCTGCTGTCCATGAGTTAGAAAGGTCTGGAAGGCAGGGTATGATGCTGATTGGCTGGAATGTGTCTGCTGACTGTGAGTTGCAGGGTCAAAGTTTGCTCAATGATAAAGTATAGGGGGCGGGTCGAATATCGCATATGTTCGCAGTTCGCCGCGAACATACTATGTTCGCCGGGAACAGTCCGCCGGCTAACTATTCGCGACATCTCTAAATGTAGGTAAAAAAAGTAAGGTAATAGAGAAAATAAGATATTGTTAGTAAAGGAAGATATACATTTACACTATAAATAACACTATAAATTCACGGAAAAATCACTGATTGATAATAGAAAAGTTGGATACTTTTTGTTCCAGCCTACAAATAGTAGGAATTAGAATAAGAAGTTATAGAAGGGAGGGTAGAAGGAAGAATAAGAAGCATTAAATATGTCCGTCCTCCCATACTCCATTCCTCTCTTCCCCTGTGGCTCCCCATGTTTTTTCCCTTTTCTTTTCCACTACTTGTTAAAGGGATTCCTTCTTCGAATTCTGGGTGGTATAGAATGGTATCTTTTTTTTTAGTGGTACCCTAAGGGGTCCCTTTGTTTTTTTGGATGGGATTTAAGATAGTCTCACAGAATGTACAAGGATGGAACTCTGTATTTAAGAAGCGAGTGTTAATAGATCAATTTCGGAAAATTAAAGCTGATGTTGTTTGTGTACAGGAAACGCATTGGCAAATAGATAAAGTCCCTTTCTGGAATGATAGGTTTTTTACTATTAAGGTCGATTCAACATATAAAAAGAAGTTGGGTGGAGTATCGATCTTGTTTAATAAAAATTTTAATATTAGTGAGCAATATAGAGAAATAGACTTGGAAGGGAGATTTGTTATATGGGCCGGAAAAATCAACCATCTAAACTACACTATAGTAAATATGTATGCACCCAATGAGAGACAAAATGGGTTCTTAAACAAATTACTTAAACGGGTTAAAAATATTAAAGTAGGCAAACTAATTGTTTGCGGCGATTTTAATATGGTACTGAATGTATCTTTAGATAGGAAAAGTAATAATCAAGAATATTTACATGGGCATACAAAAAGGAAAGCTAATCTGTTCTATGAATCCTTAGTGAGATTTGAGTTATATGATGTTTGGCAGTTAAGATATGTTAATGTAAGAGACTATACGTTTTATTCTCACCGCCATAAGTCTTATTCTAGAATAGACTACTTTTTGGTTGACTCGGAAACCTTGGCAGTTACAGGCTCTACCAAGATTAATATAATTAAATGGTCAGATCATGCTATGATAGAACTCCAGATTAAGGATCATTTGACTCAAAAGAAGTATTCTAGAAATAGAATGGATATTTCATTATTTAATAATTCAGATAAACAAATATTATTACGGGAAGAAATAGAAAACTTTTTCCAAGTTAATGAGAATTCAGTTCCTGAGCCCTCAACGATTAGGAATGCCCATAAAGCATATATAAGAGGAATGTTACTCTCATGGGGTGCACATAGAAGGAAACAGAGTGGTCTATCACTCCGAGACTTATATGCGCAATTAGCAATCCTTGAAAGACAAAATAAATTATACTCTTCAGCTGATAAGAGTATAGAGATTAGAAAAGTAAAAAACGGAATAAATAAAATTGTCCAAAAAAATATTGATAACAGCCTGTGGCAACTTTAACAGAGAAAATATTTTTTGGATAATAAAGTTGGCAAACTCTTAGCTCGGAAATTAAAAAACAATAAACCAATTAATAGAATAGATGAATTAATAATTGAAAATAAAAAGGACTTAATTACATTAACAAATCCTAGTGATATTGAAAAGGCCTTTTTTGACTTTTATGAAAATCTTTACAATTTAGAAAGTAACAATGCAGTTATAAAACCAAAAACAGAAGATATTATTACATTTTTGGATAGACTTTCGGTTCCCAAAATCACTAAAGAGGATCTAGATTATCTAAACAGTGAAATAAAAACATTAGAAATTGAAGAAATAATTGATAACTTAAAGTTAAATTCAGCCCCTGGTCCAGATGGCTTTGTAAATTATTATTACAAAACCTTTAAAACTGTACTTATGAAACATCTAGCTAAAGTGTTCAATGAAATTAAAAGAAAAGGGGGTGTACCCAAAGAAATGTTAGAGGCAGTTATAATTAATATTCCAAAGCAAAATAAAGATTTAAGGTGGTGTAAGAATTATAGACCGATATCTTTAATGAACATGGATATAAAATTATATGCAAACATTTTAGCTAAAAGTTTGAGCTTGTGCCTTGGTAAATTAAAAAAAAAGTTTATTTTTGTAAAGATAATCATAAACCTTGGATAGTTATCACATTAGATGCAGAAAAGGCCTCTGACAGGCTAAACTGGGATTTTATGAATCAAGTATTACTAAAATTCTGTTTTGAAGATTTTGGAGTGAAATCTATAGGGGCTTTATATTCAAACCCCACTGCCTGTGTTGTAGGAAATGGCTTAAAAACAAACACTTTCTCTATTACCAATGGGACCCGTCAGGGTTGTCCACTATCTCCTTTAGTTTTTGTTTTAATGATGGAACCTTTGGCAGAAGCCATTAGAATGAATAAGAAAATTCATGGAATTAGAATTGGTGATTCTGAGCATAAAATGATGCTTTATGCTGATGATGTGATATTAACTATAGCCAAACCTAGAAAGTCTTTACTTCAGATTCAGGATTTAATAAATAAATTTGGTTTAATTTCTTACTACAAAATAAATTAACAGGTATTAACAATAAATATAGACGAAGATGAAATAACTTCTCTGAAAAACATTTGGGAAATTGATTGGGAGTTAAATAAAATCAATTACTTGGGAATAGAATTCTCTGAAAAATTGGAAAATCTAACTAAAATGTATTTTTTGAAATTATATGACAAAATTAAAAACCAACTAATAAATTGGAAATCAAATAGATTATCCTGGTTCGGTAGAATAGCAGCAGTAAATATGTGTATATTACCGCAAATAAATTATTTATTTAGATGTTTGCCTTTATCCGTTCCTGAAACTATAATAAAAAAATACCAAACCTTTATCGATTCATTTATATATAATGGGAAAAAATCTAGAATTAATTCAGTGATTGTTAGGAAGAGCTTTATAAAAGGAGGCATTGCGTCCCCTTGTGTTGAAGAATATTATATGGCTGTAATGCTATCTCATTTTATACCCTGGTCCAATAAAACAAAACAAAATAAGTGGATAACCATAGAACAATGTTTAGCTAAGGGCTTATCATTAAGAGATTGGCTTTGGTATGATACATTTCCCAATAATAATATTACGTCAATAATAATTAAATCAGGGTTTAAATTTTGGCTTAAATGGAAGAAAAAACTAAACCTTTCAACAATTCCGTGTTCGGAAATGTCATTGTTAGGTGTAAGTAATGTTCTTAATTTGGCCTGTCTTCGTAATTGGGGTAATTGGAATATATAGACAATGGGAGATCTGTTCGATAAAGGGGAAATTAAGTATTTTTCCAAATTATGTGCTGATTTTAGTTTTCCATCGTCTAAATGGTTGGAATATGAGAGAGTTAAAAAAAGTTATTTTAAATTCGAAATATTTAATTACCTCAAACAGATCCTTAACCAATTTTGAAAAGTTAGTACTTTATAATGACAGGAAACATATAATTTCCAAATGCTATGAAATATTAAGAAAACAGGATAAGATGGAAAAATCTCCAGGTATGCTTAAGTGGGAAAAATAATTTAATAACTTAATTGACCTGGAAAAGTGGTCAAGAGCGTTTGCGTTCTCACAGAAAATTATTAAATATCAAGCATATAGAGAAGTCAATTTTAAAGTGATCCAAAGGTGGTACTTTGTCCCAGTAAAGATAGCAATTATTAACAATAAACCTAATAAGGGGCTTTGTTGGAGGCTTTGTAATCAGCAGGGGACGCACAAACATATTTGGTGGGACTGTGACCCCATTAAGAAACTTTGGAGTTTGATTTTTGAATATATTTCTAAAATTTGCGGTAAAATCATTAAGCCAACATGTGAAATGGCTATTCTTCACATCATGGACAATAGGCTTAAGATGGAAGAACAAGCTTTAATTATACAGGTAGTCTCAGTAGTCAAATGGCTTATTGCCAAACGCTGGAAATCAGAACTTATTCCATCACTGAATGAAGTATTAACAATTCTCAAAAAGAACAGAGAATTAGAAAGGAATCTATACGACATGGGCATTGTTTTATCCAGGTTTAACAGTTGGCTGATTTGGGATAAATATATCCATTCTTTAAACTCATAAGACATAACCCATAAAAAAAATTAATTGCAAAAGAGAGTAAGACTAACCCAAAAATATTTTTTAAATATATTAATGGGAAGAAGGTGAGGAAGGAAGCTATAGGAACATTACAATGTGACACAGTCTGATAATTAGTGACCAGGAAAAGGCAGATGAGCTAAATAGGTTATTTTCTTCGGTATACATAAGGGAGGTACCAGTGGTTGGGACACTGCAACATAATGGGGCTACACTACCTTTGCCAAATAATTGGTTAACTCAGGAAGTAATCCAAAAGAGGTTAAAAAAAATAAATGTTAATAAAGCCCCGGGTCCTGATGGAATACATCCACGGGTACTGAGGGAACTGGGCTCTGTAATAGCCAAACCATTATATTTAATTTTTCAAGATTCACTCAACACAGGGTCTCTATCAGATGACTGGAGAAAAGCAGAGGTGATACCTATTTTTAAAAAGGGAACAAGAGCAAATCCGGGGAATATAGACCAGTGAGCCTCACTTCTGTAGTGGGGAAGCTTTTAGAAGGGTTAATACGGGATAATATACAAGAATATATCTATATGAACAGGATTATAAGTAGGAGTCAACATGGATTTATGAGGGATAGGTCATGTCAAACAAATCTAATTAGTTTCTATGAGGAGCTTAGTAGGAACCTGGATCAAGGCAACTCAGTGGATGTAGTCTTTTTGGATTTTGCAAAGGCTTTTGATACAGTGCCACATTGGAGACTATGTGCAAACTAAGAGATACAGGAATTGCAGTAAATATCTGCTCATGGATTGAGAGCTGGCTAAAAGACAGGAAGCAAAGGGTTGTTGTAAATAGAACATACTCCGATTGGACTAATGTGGTAAGTGGGGTTCCTCAGGGTTCAGTATTAGGTCGTCTCCTTTTTTCATATTTATTAATGACTTAGAGGTAGGATTGGAGTGTGGTGTCTCCATTTTCGCTGATGACACAAAGTTGTGCAAGGTAATTAAAAAAAATTAAAGATGTGCTTTCCCTCCAAAGGGATTTACATAAAATTGAGGAATGGGCATCTAAATGGCAGATGAGGTTTAATACGAATAAATGTAAAGTTATGCATCTGGGAAGGAAAAATAGCCATGCAATTTATAATCTTAATGGAGCAAATCTAGGTGTATCAGATATTGAAAGGGATTTGGGAGTGCTTGTGGACAACCATCTAGGTAACAGTGTTCAAAGCCAAGCAGCAGCTGCAAAGGCAAATAAAATATTAGCATGTATTAAGAAGGGTATAGAAGCAAGGGAAGCAAATATAATTCTGCCACTATACAAATCTCTAGTATGCCCTCATTTGGAATATGGAGTACACATTTGGGCACCACTTCATAAAAAGGACATTTTAGAGCTGGAAAAGGTACAGAGGAGGGCAAAAAAACTAATAAGGGGAATGGAGGGGCTAAGTTATGAATAAAGACTTCTTAATTGTATATACATAATATTGGGTGAACTCTTTTCACAATGCTGCAGAGCTATTGAATTTACAATAGATCTTAATCTCCTTTTATACTACAGTAGACTCCCAGGTAACCGGCACCCATGGAGATTGGTAGATGTCGGATAAATGTAGTTTCTGGTTGCTTGAGAGTTGCATAATAAAGAGGCCTAGATTAGCTGCACATAGGATGATCTGCTAAGTATATGTGTCAGTGAGTGCTGTTCTAGCAGCAGCAGCTTTCACTCCTCACTTACACACAGGTACATTCGGCTGGAGGGTGCAGTGCTGAACCAGGGATATGTAACCCCAACACTGTCCTGGCTCAGTCACCCATGCCAGGGGAATGTAACGCCAACACTGCACTGGCTCAGTCACTCATGCACACGGAATGTAACGCCAACACTGCACTGGCTCAGTCACTCATGCCCAGGGAATGTAACGCCAACACTGCCCTAACTCAGTCACTCATGCCCAGGGAATGTAACGCCAACACTGCCCTAACTCAGTCACTCATGCCCAGGGAATGTAATGCCAACACTGCCCTGACTCTCACTCATGTCGGGGAATGTAAGCCTAACACTGCACTGGCTCAGTCACTCATGCCCAGGGAATGTAACGCCAACACTGCACTAGCTCAGTCACTTATGCCCGGGGAATGTAACCCTAATACTGCACTGGCTCAGTCACTCATGCCCGGGGAATGTAACCCTAACACTGAACTGGCTCAGTCACCCATGCCAGGGGAATGTAACCCTAACACTGCACTGGCTCAGTCACCCATGCCAGGGGAATGTAACGCCAACACTGCACTGGCTCAGTCACTCATGCCCGGGGAATGTAACCCTAACACTGCCCTGGCTCAGTCACTCATGCCCGGGGAATGTAACCCTAACACTGCACTGGCTCAGTCACCCATGCCAGGGGAATGTAACCCTAACACTGCCCTGGCTCAGTCACCCATGCCAGGGGAATGTAATGCCAACACTGCACTGGCTCAGTCACTCATGCCCAGGGAATGTAACCCTAACACTGCCCTGGCTCAGTCACTCATGCCAGGGGAATGTAACCCTAACACTGCACTGGCTCAGTCACCCATGCCAGGGGAATGTAACGCCAACACTGCACTGGCTCAGTCACTCATGCCCGGGGAATGTAAGTCTAACACTACCCTGGCTCAGTCACTCATGCCGGGGAATGTAACCCCAACACTGCCCTGGCTCAGTCACTCATGCTCGGGGTATGTAACCCTAACACTGCCCTGGCTCAGTCATTCATGCCCGGGGTATGTAACGTCAACACTGCACTGGCTCAGTCACTCATGCCCGGGGTATGTAACCCTAACACTGCCCTGGCCCAGTCACTCATGCCTGGGGAATATAATGCCAACACTGCCCTGGCTCATTCACTCATGCCTGTGTACTTCCAGATAAAATCAAACTGCAGAGACGTACATTGGATGAAATCTAGGTGCCTGTAAGCATTTTGTGGCATCATAACCTGGCTCCTGGCATTTGTTGAGCCCTGTAAATCTTAATTTGTATTTAAATTATGTGATTACATTTTTTTCTGGTTGCTTGAGGGTTTGGATTGCTGTAATCATGTCAATAAGAGTGATCTTTTACTTCACTATCACTCTGTTCCTTTTGATAGGATTGAGTTGTGAATTAGGGTGGGAGTAATTATACAGTAATGGCTTTTATTCAAAAATGACGGCAATAAAAAGTGAAGCCTGGCAATGCTGGTTGCCACACAATGGGAGCCTCCCCCTCTACTTTACTGGCCTCGCGATGAGCTTATTTTTGGTGCTCATCATGGGCCTCGCAATGAGAGCCTTTGGTGTTCATCACGGGCATTGCAATGAGGGCCTTTGGTGCTCATTGTAAGCTTCTCCCCTCTTCCTCTCCCACCCTCGACTTTATTGGCTTAGCGATGAGCGCCTTTGGCGGCGCTCATCAAGGGCCTCACAATGAGCGCCTTTGGCGCTTATTGCGAGTCTCTCCCCCTGTCCTCCCTTGTGTCTCCTTTCCCCCCTGTGTTTTTAACCCCCCTCCCTCCTCTGGGTCTCTTCCCCCCTCTCCCTCCCCTGTGTCTCTTCCCCTCTCCCCTGTGTATCTTTCCCCGTCTCCCCCTCTGTCTCTTCCCCCCATTCCCCTCCCCTGTGTATCTTTCCCCCTCCTACCATCTCTTTCCCCCTTCTCTCCCTCCCCTTTGTCTCATTCCCCCTCTCCCTCCTCTGTGTCTCTTCCCCCCTCCCTCCCCTGTGTCTCCTTCTACATTTGACATTTACTGGTGTGAAAATATTTGCGGGCTTGAGGAACTGTAGCAATTGAATAGCGATTTTGGAATTGTAACTGTTGCGAGCTTAAAAGATCAAACGCTTAGATTGATTGTAAATTACAATTTTTACAAGAGAAGGGATTTTCAGCCTGTAACCGGTAGATCGTTGGCAGTTCGCAAAAAGACACCAATTGAACAGCAAATTAGTTTACGGGCTCCTGTAAACAACGACAGCTCAATTGAATCAAGGCCATAGTATACCATAAAAGTGCACTATTTTTACTAAATAGTAACTCCTTCAGATATTCTAAATATCTTCAGTCATTTAATCACAGATTCTTTTCTTTGTTCCCACCAAGTACTGAGTCTCTATCTCCACCAGCCTGGTGGCATCACGTACTAATTCCATATGAAAGAACATTCATTTCTAATTCCCTACAGGTGAATATTTAATTTTAGTTTTCCCATGAACCTTTTTCCAGTCATTAAGAAATAGATCTCCATTGACCCTATATACATTTCGTTTTGCAATGTATGATTCCTTTCTTTGTTATGTGCTTATAACGTTTTCCCAATTAATTGTTTCCACCCAGGGAGAAATAGATCTCCATTGACCCTTTTCCTTTTGTCCTGTGTGATTCTTTGATTTGTTTTGTGCACACATTGAAATGTTTTTTACACAGCATGGAAGGGTGAATGATTCTGATGCTTTGAGAGAGCAAGCTAATGTCGGACGTCGGCATCTGACATCAGCACCAGATTTGCCTATCGAGTTTCTCCGCCCACCAGCGCTATCTCAAAGGGAGCACCGGCAAAAGGAAAAGGGTCAATGGAGATCTATTTCTCCCTGAGTGGAAACAATTAATTGGGAAAACGTTATAAGCACATAACTAAGAAAGGAATCATACATTGCAAAACGAAATGGATATAGGGTCATTGGAGATCTATTTCTTAATGGGTGGAAAAAGTTAATGGGGAAAACTAAGATTACATATCCCCCTAGGGATCTGTGTGCACTCCATGTTTAGTTGTGTGCGTTCATCTCAGGGTATGTGTGGGCGCGCACAGCTTAGAGGGAACAGTGGATGAGGGTGATATATGATTAAATCAAGAAATATCCCAGTCAATTCTTAATCAATTAAAAAATAACTTTATTGACAATTATGAGTCTTTCCGTACCTAAAAGCATAGTTTTTTTTTAATTTTCAAGCCCTTTAAACTCATTGCTTTGTTTGATGCAACAAATGTACATAGAAAATAGGAAAATTAATGAAAGGGGCTATTAAGGTTAAAAAATAATATAAAGATTATATAAAAAATATATATAGCTTAGTTTACAGGTCCACAAATGTATTATGAGTGCTCAGCATGATGGTGTAGAGCAAAGTCTATACGTTCTGGATCCCTTAAATGGAAAGGTTATTGGTAACCAAGCAAAAAGCAGCACTGCACAGTCTAGCATCATATCATGTATTGTAATAATACAAGCTGATACATTAGTACAACTTACTGCTCTATTAACATGATTTACAACTCAGATATCCATAGATCTTTATGAGCTTACTAACGTTTTTAAATACTTACATTTATATGATTTAAGTAGAATTGCATGATGTGTCATTTTGATGTGTAATGGCGGACTCATATTAAACCCTTACCCACATTCCATACATACAACTGGTCTTTATCCTGTGTGAGTTTCTTGTGTTATTTCAAATCTTACTGAAACATTTTCTTGTGTGAGTTTCAGATCATGGAAATGGTGTTTATCCTGTGTGAGTTCTCATGTGTCGCTTGAGATGTGAGGCCTGACTGAAACATTTCCCACATTCAGAACATGGAAAAGCTTTTCTCCTGTATGAGTCATCTTATGTCTATTAAGAGCTGAGGCCTGAATGAAACATTTCCCACATTCAGAACACGGAAAAGGCTTTTGTCCTGTATGAGTAATCCTATGGATATTAAGAGCTGAGACCCGACTGAAACATTTCCCACATTCGGAACATGGAAAAGGCTTTTCTCCTGTATGAGTCCTCTTATGTGTATTAAGGTGTAAAACCTGACGGAAAGATTTCCCACATTCAGAACATGAAAAAGGTTTTTCTCCTGTATGAGTCCTCTTATGGATATTAAGAGCGGAGTGATAACTGAAACATTTGCCACATTCTGAACATGGAAAAGGCTTTTCTCCTGTATGAGTCATTTTATGGCTATTAAGATATGAGATCCGACTGAAACATTTCCCACATTCAGAACATGGAAAAGGCTTTTCTCCTGTATGAGTCATCTTATGTCTATTAAGAGCTGAGGCCTGAATGAAACATTTCCCACATTCAGAACATGGAAAAGACTTTTCTCCTGTATGAGTCCTCTTATGGCTATTAAGAGCTGAGGCCTGAATGAAACATTTCCCACATTCAGAACATGGAAAAGGCTTTTCTCCTGTATGAGTCATTTTATGGCTATTAAGATATGAGATCCGACTGAAACATTTCCCACATTCAGAACATGGAAAAGGCTTTTCTCCTGTATGAGTCCTCTTATGGCTATTAAGAGCTGAGGCCTGAATGAAACATTTCCCACATTCAGAACATGGAAAAGGCTTTTCTCCTGTATGAGTCATTTTATGGCTATTAAGATATGAGATCCGACTGAAACATTTCCCACATTCAGAACATGGAAAAAGCTTTTCTCCTGTATGAGTCATCTTATGTATATTAAGAGCTGAGGCCTGAATGAAACATTTCCCACATTCAGAACATGGAAAAGGCTTTTCTCCTGTATGAGTCCTCTTATGGCTATTAAGAGCTGAGGCCTGAATGAAACATTTCCCACATTCAGAACATGGAAAATGCTTTTCTCCTGTATGAGTCATCTTATGGCTATTAAGATATGAGATCCGACTGAAACATTTCCCACATTCAGAACATGGAAAAGGCTTTTCTCCTGTATGAGTCCTGTTATGGCTATTAAGAGCTGAGGCCTGAATGAAACATTTCCCACATTCAGAACATGGAAAAGGCTTTTCTCCTGTATGAGTCATTTTATGGCTATTAAGATATGAGACCCGACTGAAACATTTCCCACATTCAGAACATGAAAATGTTTTTTCTACTGTGTTACAAATGTGGTCTTCTCCAATGTTACTCCAGATCTCGGATCCATCTGTTGAAAAAAAAAAAAAAAAAGCACCAGGAGTAAATTCTGACAGCTTTAAAATTCTGCTATATGGAAATAATTAATTAGTATATACCTATTATAGTAATTATAATCATTTAAACTGCACTGAGACCAATTTGCAGTTAATAAAAGGTCACAAATTATTTAGCTTAGTCTATTCATTTAGTGGAAGTTATTTAACTCCTTATGAACATACAGCATATTTTGTAATCATATGAAAATGAAGCAAACTATGTCTGACAGTATATAGAGTGCAGTGTCATCTGGTGCATACCAATTATCATCAATTATGGTCATTTGTTTATAAAATGGGCACTATGTTTTCTGAGGTTAAATTAGTAAAGAAATTTGAGTAAGTGTCCCAACCATCCCCAATTGGGATCCCCATGGTATCTAAAATTAGTCCTCTACCATAGGGGTCCCTATGGACTACCATAGTACCCTAATCCTCTACCATGGGGGTACCTGTAAAAATCCGTAATATCTTAACACCTAACTAAAAATGTATGTAAATAATAAAAACTTAATTTACTAAAAATAAATAATTACAATAAAAATAAAATAAATTAAAATAAAAAAATTACAATTTAAAATAAAAACATTACATTGAAATGAACATTTAGGTCCACAGGAAGTGAGGTAAGTGTGTGAATGTATGTGTAGGGTCTATTGGGAGTGAGATAAGTGGGTGAGTGTACGTGTAGAGTCCATAGGGATTGAGGTAAGTGGGTGAATGTACGTGCAGAGTCCATAGGGAGTGAGGTAAGTGGGTGAATGTACGTGCAGAGTCCATAGGGAGTGAGGTAAGTGGGTGAGTGTACATGTAGAGACAATGGGGATTGAGGTAAGTGGGTGAGTGTACATGTAGAGACAATGGGGATTGAGGTGAGTGGGTGAATGTACATGTAGAGACCATGGGGATTGAGGTGAGTGGGTGAATGTACATGTAGAGACCATGGGCATTGAGGTAAGTGGGTGAATGTACATGTAGAGACCATGGGGATTGAGGTGAGTGAGTGAGTGAATGTACGTGTAGAGACCATGGGGATTGAGGTGAGTGGGTGAATGTACATGTAGAGACCATAGAGTGCATCTGTGCACAATCTGTGCTGAGCTCACAGTTTACTTGCAAATAATCACATATAATTAATGTCAAACTGCGAGTCATCATCACACTTTGAGAGCTAGCAAAGCGAGAGACGCTGCTCTGGCCGCAAATGCGCACCTCGCAAAGGCTCCCACATCAGCAGCAATGAGCCAAAGGGACTTAGAAAAAAAACAATAACGCGGAATGAGGAAATAAGGACTTAAAAAAATAAAAAATATGAAGTTAATGGCCGAAACGCGTACATAAAAAAACACCAAAAAAACATAAAAATAAAAGCAAAATATAAAAAACAAGCATCACACAAAGCACGGGGAGACAGCCATGGCGTCTGGGAGTGAGGTTGCACGCACATTTAGGTCGCATTTAAGAAGTTTCCGCACTTGAAAATCGACTAAGAGAGAAAAAAAATGACGGATGAAAAAAATAAAAAATGAGGCTAAAAGACATAGAGCAGCGAAAATTATCGCCAGGAACGTACGAGTTAGCCAGGAACGTAGCAGGTATAAAATATAACATTACGACGGACGGACCGAAAATGCTCGCAAGCCAAGTAACACATTTTACAACACTTACTTACAACTCATAACATTAGGATTCTAAAATGCCGCCTTACCCGCCTAAACAAAATGGTTTGGCCTTGCGCACGCAGCCTATTTACACTGCACACTTGCCACATTGCTAACAAATTCTAGACCTTCCCCTCACACTTATCAAGCTCTCTGAGCTATCCATTATGATAATGAGTTGCACAAAGAATGCTGCATATCTCGAGAATTATGTACTATAGAGATAAATAGCTATTGCAATGTATAGACCAGTTTGAAATCACTTCAAGAAAAAATAAACATATTGTTAGGGTGACAGTGTGACGTTACAGAATGTATTATTAATGTTCTTATTGTGTATTAATTCCTCACCTTCCCGGATATTCCCAGGACTCTCCTCCTCCTTCACCTGCTGCTGATCTCTTATATTCAGATCTTCTTGTTCAACCTTGGACACAACTGGAGGCTTCACATCTAAAGATCCTACAGATAGAGATAAACAGATTATAGAACTTCACCATTGTAATTATTTACTATCAATCTGGTGTTTGTGTCTTAAAATCTATTTAATTCACCTTTATCATGAGCTGCGATGTTTGTAAAACTTCTTGGGTGAGAGATGAAGGAGAAATCCACCTCAATAAGGACTGAAGTAAGTGATAATTATCCATAAGATATTACTCACCTTCACTGATATTTACAGGAATTTCCTCCTCTTTAATCTCCTGGGGACTTCTCATATTTGTCTCTTCTTCTTGGTCAGACTCTGAGAGAACTGATGGTGTCACTTTGTCACTGTCTGTACAAATAAACATGAGACGGTCACACGTTGGGATTTGTTACACGACTTTATGGTCTGTACAAATAAACATGAGACGGTCACACACTGGGATTTGTTATATGTCTTTATGGTCTGTACAAATAAACATGACACAGTCACACGCTGGGATTTGTTATATGTCTTTATGGTCTGTACAAATAAACATGAGACAGTCACACGCTGGGATTTGTTATATGTCTTTATGGTCTGTACAAATAACCATGAGACGGTCACACGCTGGGATATTTTATACGACCCCGCACAACTTGCGCATCAGACAGATGATAGAGAGTGACAGAGGTACACACTTTACTTCTGCAGTAATGCAAGCTCTCTGTGGTATCTTGGGAATAGAGCAGAGACTCCATGTCCCTTATCACCCTCAGTCACAGATAGATAGACAGAGAGATAGATATATAGATAGACAGACAGATAGACAAAGGGGTAGATAGATAGAGATAGATAGATAGACAGACATAGATAAATAGATAGATAGATAAAGATAGGTAGAGGGAAAGATAGACAGAGAGATAGATAGATGATAGAAAGATAGACAGAGAGATAGATTATAGACTGATAGATAGAGGGATAGAGATATAGATAGACAGACAGATATAGATAGGTAGATAGATAGATATAGACAGACAGAGGGATAGATAGATAGATAGATAGATAGATAGATAGATAGATAGATAGATAGATAGATAGATAGATAGAGGGATAGATATATAGATAGACAGAGAGAGATAGATAGATTGAGGGATAGATAGGTAGAGATAGATAGATAGACAGAGATAGATAGATGATAGATACATAGACAGAGAGATAGATAGAGATAGACAGATAGATAGATAGATTGAGGGAAAGATATATAGAGGGATAGATAGATAGACAGACAGAGAGAGATAGACAGATATATATATATATATATATATGATAGATATATAGATAGATTGAGGGAAATATATATAGTGGGATAGATAGAGGGATAGATAGATCGATAGACAGACAGAGGGATAGATAGATAGAGAGATAGATTATAGATAGATAGACAGAGAGATAGAGATAGACAGATGATAGATAGACAGAGAGCTAGATTATAGATAGATAGATAGAGGGATAGATATATAGATAGACAGATAGACAGAGATAGATAGAGATAGACAGATATATATATATGATAGATACATAGAAAGATAGATAGACAGACAGATAGATACATTGAGGATAGAGGGATAGATAGAGCGATAGATAGATAGATGATAGATAGAGATAGATAGAGATATAGATGATAGATAGAGATATAGATGATAGATAGACAGAGATAGATAGAGATAGATAGACAGATTGAGGGAAAGATATATAGTGGGATAGATATATATATATATATAGAAAGATAGATAGCTAGACAGACAGACAGATTGAGGATTGAGGGATAGATATATAGAGGGATAGAGATATAGATAGATATATAGATAGAGGGATAGATATAGATAGGTAGATAGATAGAGATAGATATAGACAGACAGAGGGATAAATAGATAGAGATAGATAGATAGGGATAGATAGATAGATATATAGATAGACAGAGATAGATAGAGGGATAGATAGATAGACAGACAGATAGAGGGATAGATATATAGAGGGATAGATAGACAGACAGAGATAGAGTGATAGATAGACAGAGAGATAGATAGATAAACATATATATATATATATAGATAGATATAGGGATAGATAGATAGGCAGATAGATTGAGGGATAGATATATAGAGGGATAGATAGACAGATAAATATATAGTAGGATATATAGATAGATAGAGGGATATATATATATATAGAAAGATAGATAGACACATACATTGAGGATAGAGGGATAGATAGATAGACAGAGAGGGATAGATAGATAAATAGATAGATAGATATATAGATGATAGATAGAGGGATAGATAGATATAGATAGACAGAGATAGATAGGTAGATAAATAAATATAGACAGACAGAGGGATAGATAGATATATAGGTAGACAGATAGATATATAGTAGGATAAATAGATAGTAGGATAGATATATATATATATAGAAAGATTGACAGACAGAGGGATACATTGAGGATAGAGGGATAGATAGATTATAGATAGAGATAGATAGAGATAGATAGAGGGATAGATATATAGATAGATAGACAGACAGAAAGAAAGAGGGATAGATATATAGACAGACAGCCCCACTCCCATCGGTCTGTATTATATATATAGTATATAATCCGGTATCACTTCCGGTCTTTATCCCACTCGCACCTGATAACCAGTCACAGACACAAATAACTTCCTGTATTATCTCCTGATCAGTAATTGGAACATTAATCTCTTTATTTACCTGCTCAGAGCTCGGACACACACCCGGAACCGCTCTAGGCCGCACCAGCTGACCGGACCGGAAGTGGATGTACCGAAAGTACCACAATGCATAGCGGCACAAACAGGATCCCCTCGTCACATTAGGGGGCGGGTCTCTAATGTAATCTTGTTTCCATGGTGACGCTGTGTATATACATCTGTCTCTCACTCTGCACATACAAATGTAAAGATAGGACTGATTGTGTTATTGGATTGATCACTGTGTGCCGAGACAGGAAGCTGCACAGACCCGGGGATACAAGGGATACACACAGAGGGGTCTGGAGCTGTGACACCATACTGGGAGAGAGAGGGGGAGAGAGAGGGAGAGGGGGAAAGAGAGGGAGGGGGAGAGAGGGAGGGAGACAGATAGAGAGGGGGAAGAGAGGGAGAGAGATAGAGAGGGGGAGGGAGAGAGAGGGGAAGGGGGGAGAGAAAGGAGAGGGGGAAAGAGAGAGGGGGGGCGAAGGAGCGAGAGGGGGGTCTGGAGCTGTGACACCATACTGGGAGAGAGAGAGTGAGGGGAGGGGGAGAGAGAGAGAGAGGAAGGGAGAGGGGTAGGGGGAGAGAGAGAGAGAAGGAGGGGGATGGGGGGGAGAGAGGGAGAGGGGAAAGGGAGGGAAAGAGAGAGGGAGGGGGGGAGAGGGAAGGACGGAGAGAGTGGGAAGGGAGAGAAAGAGAAGGAGGGAGGGTGAGAGAGAGGGGATGGGGAGAGAGAGAAGGAGGGAGGGGCAGAGAGAGAGGGGAGGGGGATAGAGAGAAAAGGAGGAAGGGGGAGAGAGAGAGAAAGGGGGAAAGAGGGAGGGAGGGGAGAGAGAGAAGGAGGGAGGGGAGAGAGAGAAGGAGGAAGGTGAAGAAAGAAGGAGGGGGATGGGGGAGGGGAAGAGAGAGAGAGAGAAGGAGGGGGAAAGAGAGAAGGAGAGGGAAAGAGGGAGGGGAAAGGAGAGAGGGAGGGGGAGAGAGAGAGGGGAAAGGGAGGGAAAGAGAGGGGGAGCGAGAGAGAGGGGTCTGGAGCTGTGACATCATGGAGAGGGAGGGAGAGAGAGGGAGAAGGAGGGAGAGGAAAGAGAGAAGGAGGGGGAGTGAGAAGGAGAGATGGGGAGAAAGAGAGAGAAGGAGGGAGGGGGAGAGAGGGAGGGAGAGAGGGGTCTGGAGCTGTGACATCATACTGGGAGGGGGAGAGAGGGGAGGGAGAGGGAGGTAGACAGAGAGAGAGGGGGAGAGAGAGGGAGGGGGGAGAGAGAGAGAAAGGAGAGGGGGGAGTGAGGGGGGGCGAGGGAGCGAGAGAGGGGTCTGGAGCTTTGACACCATACTGGGAGAGAGAAAGAGGGGAGAGAGAGAGGGAGAGAGAGAGAGAGGGAGGGGGAGAGAGAGAGGGGGCAGGGAGAGTGGGAGTGGGGGAGAGAGAGGGAGGGGGAGAGAGAGAGGGGGTCGGGGGTTAGGGGGAGAGAGTGAAGGGGATGGGGGAGGGAGGGGGGATGGTGGGAGGGAGGGGGAGAGTGAATGAGAAGGAGGGGGAGAGAGAGGGAGACAGGGAGGGGGAGAGAGAGGGGGGGGTCTGGAGCTGTGACATCATACTGGGAGAGAAGGAGGGAGAGAGGAGAGGGGAGATAGAGAGGGGGGGAGGGAGGGAGAGAGGGAGGGGGAGGGAGGAGGG
>JAPZIH010000711.1:6721520-6731520 GCA_027410445.1 Discoglossus pictus
CAATAGGTAAAGTATTGTAACGGAACCCATCACTGTTTTACCCTGTTTTTATGGTTATTTAAATCCTATGGTTAAAATTTGATCACATTGCTATACTGTAGATATGTTGTTCTATGTTCTACAGAATATATTGGTTTAGACTATTACAGCTGCTAGCCTAATAGATAATCCTATTACAGAGGCTCCTCATAAGATAGGGAAGTCTATTGTATCAAAGTAGCCAGGTAACCTCCGGGAGGTGTGACCACACCTATTGTCTCTCTATGTGTATTGTGTGGCCAAATATGGGGGATGTGTATTGCCTGTGGAAAGAGATGTGTATATATATTTCTGCATAACAAAATAAACACAGTATTCTTTGACTCCCAATTGAGTGTTGTCCAATATGGGTGGATGGGGCTTGTGAGACGGCGCAGTGCTTCTTGGATATTTTACCGTATACCAGCAGAGATATTGGACTTCGTGTTCCAACTCCGTTACAAGTATATTCATTTATTAATTCATGTTACATTATTAATTCACTGTACACTGTACTTATATATCTGTCTTCGCGATAAGCGCCAAAAGCTGATCGTTGCAAAGCCAGACAATTGAAGAACAAGAGGAGATAGGCTTACAATGAGCGCTGAAGGCGATCAGCGCGGGGCTCCCAATGAGCACCAAAGGTCCGCAGAGGAGCAAAAGCCTTATATTGTGTGGCAAACAGCATTGCCATGGCTTAAAATTTTATTGCCCCATCATTTTTGATGAGCAAGTCGCTAGTAATAAATAATTCCTTACACTTGGGGCTTATTGTGATATTTATACAGATTTGTATTACATATTACTTATAATATATTACCATAATATTCCTGTATCACTAATTCAGAGCATGGACACAAATACATTATTATTATTATTATTATTATTATAAATGCTTGAATCTTTATGATTCCTTAACTATATATTGAACTATGAACTTGCCCTGTCGGATGTGGTTATGTATAAAGGGATGTGATTATGTATAAATGCCGATTGATATATGTCCTATGTGTGGTATACTGAATATACAAAAACAAAAAAAAAATCCAAGTCAGAGGTGCTCATCAGAGAACGAATTAACCTTAATAGGTTAGTTCTATGGCCATGATAAGCCACTCTGAAAGCACCTCTTTTTGCTCACTTGTGCCCTTCCCAGGGAGAAATATCCTGAAGTATATCAGTCTGGTCTCACTCAAAAGAGTGACCCAGCCCTGAAATACCAGGCAATTCTATCTTGAACAGGAGAAACAGCAAAGGCCAGACGCGTTTCGGCCTTCATGGGCCTCGTCAGTGAGGTGCAGCTGAACTCCCAAAGGCACAGTGAGCAAGGGGTCCATATCTGGAGTCCCCTATTACCCTTAGGGAGACTGAACCCTAAGGGTAATTTGCATAAACAAAAACAAAAAACGCAGTCAGAGGTGCTCATCAGAGAACGAACTAACCTTAATAGGTTAGTTCTATGGCCATGATAAGCCACTCTGAGAGCACCTCTTTTAGCTCACTTGAATATATCCAACTTTACATATTTTTTTTAACTGATAGATGTATAACTTTGTATTATGAGGACACTAATTGCCCATTGATTTATACCTTGATTAGATACTATAGTATATGTAAGCATATTTGTAATATAAACACCGCCCTGATGACGTCAGCGGTCGGCTGACGAAATGTACATCGGGGCTGTGTCTGAGGATGCGTTTGCTTCACTCTTTTGACCCAGAGTGTGATCCTCTTGATTTACTATATTTTACTTTGTCTTTACTCCATAAGGTAAGTGGTATTGTGAAGTGCTGTGGCTGGGACTACCATGCCTGGTATTACATGTATATGGGGATAATGCAGATGATACCACACACACGACTGATCATTTACCTATGAGTGGTGTCATAGTGCCCTCTGCTGTCTCTAATGTGTATATATATATATATATATATATAGCTTTTCTACTCACACTGTAGGCAATATCTTTCCCTGTAGTGAGAGACAGGGACCTTGCTTTTTACAGGGTATATATATGCTTTAGCTTCTTGATATATAGATTGTGCACTTTTGTATGCCTCCGTTGAGTCATATATCTTTTTCTGTGTCTCTTCTTTTCTGTATTTAGCTAAGTATAATTAACCTATTTTGGTGGGTCTATTTTTGGCTTGCATTTAATTAGTATAGACATTCCAGAATTTGTTTCTGGACATTTGGTGCCTACTGTCTCTGTAAGTGGCAGACAGTCCATAGTGTCCCTTTAGGGTATCTTTTGGCACTGCATATGTGGGCATTTTGTAGCCCCTAATAGGCCATTGGATTAACCATTGTAGTTTTGAAATCTGCAATTGTTGGTGTTAGGCACCAATCCCATGTTTTTATTTGTAATATAATTGCTGCTAGTATCAAGCACTACATTACTTATTATTATTTTCACAGCACTGGACACTTTATATGAGATCAGAGTAGTTAGTAGCTGATTATTAGTTTAGGGGGGTAATCGGTGGATCCCCAGTTCTGCGACTAGACACAGGGAAAGGATTACTACAGACTAGCTAGTATAAAGGAGTAAGTGGCCGGCTCCGCTACACTGAAATACTCAGGGATTATATTTTTGCTCATTACACGTATGCACTTTGTATAAATTGATGTATGTAATTCAATTCATTCTATATTAATTTAAAGCAGCAATTTATTCTATTATTATTATTAAAACTTGGCAGTGCTATCATTTATAATTGAGCATCGCCTGGTTAAATAATTGTGGTTTTCCATTATATTGATTATCAGTCTTACACATTTCCAATAGGGACTGTATTTGCTTTTATTTTTTTCTATACGTTGTGATTCTGTTTTAACTGGACTACAATAAAACTGTATTTTATATTTGATAGTGATTGGTAATGTTCTTATATATTTGAAGTTTATCTCTCATCTCTAAGGAGTTGCCACTAATATATAGGTTTCATAGTTTTACTAATTACCAGTTTATGACTAATGTGAGAATCTCTGTATATAAAAACACAATAAACTGATTTAATAAATTCACCAATATAACTTCACTAGGAAATTGCCCCACAATGCGAGGCGCTCATTGATGCGCGAGGGCCACAAAGCGTGACCAACATCGTAAGCATTCTGGACACTGACAACTATATATGTGAAAGTGAATTATCCCGTACATTTGCTGTGTGCATGTGTTAGACATTAAGTTATAGACTGATATTAGTAATGATTGGCCAGTACTAAATTCTAGACCCTCCCCCCACCCTTATCAAGCTCTCTGAGATATCCATTACGATACTGAGTTGCACAAACAATGCTGTATATCTCGAGAATTATGTACTACAGAGATAAATAGCTATTGCAATGTATAGACAGTTTTGAATTCTCTTTAAGATAAAATAAACATATTGTTAGGGTGAGAGTGTGACGTTACAGAATGTATTATTAATGTTCTTATTGTGTATTACTTCCTCACCTTCCCTGATACTCCCAGGACTCTCCTCCTCCTTCACCTGCTGCTGATCTCTTATATTCAGATCTTCTTGTTCAACCTTGGAGACAACTGGAGGCTTCACATCTAAAGGTCCTACAGATAGAGATAAACAGATTATAGACCTTCACCATTGTAATTATTTACTATTAATCTAGTGTTTGTGTCTTAAAATCTATTGAAATCCTTTAGTTATTATTATTATTATTATTATTACTAGCGACTTGCCCGTCAAAAAATGACGGTCAATAAAATTGTGAAGCTGGAAATGCTGTTTTAGACATAATGTTGAGCGTTTTTTACCGTTATGACCTTCGGTGCTCATTGCGAGACTTGCGCTGAGCGCCTTTAGAGGTCATTGCATGCCTCGGCGCTTATTGCGTGCGTGGTATGCTTATAGTTTGCATTGGTTGCGAGGTGCGCTTTTGTGTTTATTGGCATTTTTGTATGCCAATGGTTAATGATTACTACGTACAGGTATTGCAAAATGTATTAATGTAATTGTTTTTATTTTATTATTAGTAATTATTAATGACTAAATTAATTAATATACTGTACCTTTTTTATAATAACTATCCATCAATCAATATCCTGAAGAGCTAACAATCTCTTTGGCTTTTCCGGCATCCGACAATGTCCAGTTAGACTGTTATCACCTGAGGAGAAAGTGTCAGCACTGTGCCAAGTGTGCCCTATATATAGGCTGCGTGCGTGAGACAGAAGCGTTCGTTTTGGCGGGAAATCCGCCATTTCAGATGCGTTCGTGTGTAGATCGTTGTAAAATGTCGGCTATATTGCATATGTTATGCGCATCCTAAGGATTTTCCGTCTGTAGTAACAGTCCGTTGTACTACCTCGTCTGTGCTTGTCCAACTACTACGTCTCTGGCTCGGTTTTTCCGGCTTAAGGTAATGTAGCCTCGTTTTCATTTTTTTCGGCGGCCATTTTTTTCCTCCCTTAGGCAATTTTCGAGTGGCGAAAATCGTCTAAATGGACTTAAATTCTCGTTCCAGCTCACTGACAGACGTCCTGGCTGTTGCGCCATGCTGTCTGTGATGTGTTTGTATTTTTTTTGGGTGTATTTACTCTGTTTTTACTGGTATTTGGTTACGTGTTCCGGCCGCATTTTTACGTCTTGTATTGTGTTTTTTCTAAGTGCTGCAGGTTTTGTCCTGTGGTGTGTGGCGCCGTAAGAGTAAGTGCTGTGACTTTGGTTTTATGTGTGGGAGTCTTTGGGAGTTGTGACTTAGATTTTGTGTGTGGGAGTCTTAACTGTTAGTTAAGGATTATGCAGGGTTGTGTTGTTTCAAAGTCATGCGTCTTAAAGACTCCACCTTCCGCAAATGCGGACCCTCGCGAAAACTGCGGCCCTTGCTTTGCGAGGGACGCAGTTCTTGCAAGCTTGCGAAGACGACGATTCGTAGTTTGACAACTATTATATGTGATTAATCTGGTGTTTGTGTCTTTAAATCTATTTATCTATCATGAGCTGCGATGTTTGTAAAACTTCTTGGGTGAGAGATGAAGGAGAAATTCACCTCAATAAGGACTGAAGTAAGTGATCATTGTCCATAAGATATTACTCACCTTCACTGATATTTACAGGAATTTCCTCCTCTTTAATCTCCCGGGGACTCCTCATATTTGTCTCTTTTTCTTGGTCAGACTCAGAGAGATCTGATGGTGTCACTTTGTCACTGTCTGTACAAATAAACATGAGACGGTCACACGCTGGGATTTGTTATATCTCTTTATGGTCTGTACAAATAAACATGAGACGGTCAAACGCTGGGATTTGTTACACGTCTTTATGGTCAGTACAAATAAACATGAGACGGTCACACACTGGGATTTGTTACATGTCATTATGGTCTGTACAAATAAACACAAAACAAAAATACACAATTCACACTGCGAGACCCGTAGCACTTTGAAAAAAAATCGCCTCTAAAAAATTACGGCCCGTAACACTTACAAAAGGAAACAGCCACTTGGGAAAAAAAAAATACGAGTCGCAAAAAAATACGAACTTAACGGCCGAACCACGCACAGTGAACAACACGAAACACACACATAATATCAAATAAACAAACTCAGCAATGGGGGACAGCCAGGACGTCTGGGAATAAGGTTACACGCGGATTTAAAGCCAATTTAGAGACTTTCGCCACTCGAAAATCCCCTAGGCGAGAGAAAAAATGACCGCCGAAAAAAAAGAAAACAAGGCTCAGCGCGCACCTCACACGAAGCGTCAACGGTGTTTAGAGGAGCACAACTACACCAGGGGAGAGGCTTGCAATGCGTGTCAAAAGGCCATCAGCGCAAACCTTGCAATGAGCGCCAAAGGAGCTCTGATAACTAAAAATACATCTATCTCTCTATCTATCTATCTGTCTATCTATCTGTCTATCTATCTGTATGTGACTGGTTATCAGGTGCGAGTGGGATAAAGACAGGAACAGATACCGGATATAATGATATTATACTATATATATAATGCAGAGTGATGGGAGTGGGGCTATCTCTCTGTCTTTCTATGTATCTTTCCGTCTATCTATCTAGATAGCCCCACTCCGCAGGGCCGCAGTTGCAGATGGCTCGCTTTGCGAGCCTGCAGTTTTAACGTCGCGTTATCAACGTATTTTGGCAAGGTCGCACTGCTGAGAACTATATATGTGATAATATCATTATATCCTGGTATCTGTTCCTGTCTTTATTCCACTCGCACCTAATAACCAGTCACAGATAGATGGATAGATAGAGACAGATAGATAGAGACAGATAGATACAGTATATATACACACAACTCAATAAGTAAGTGATAACTGAGAAAATATTGTCATCTACAGTTTTCATTTAACCAAATACGAGGGGTCCCTTGTGACTCCCACTAATTAATTGTATTACATAATATCAAAGTACTATATAATGTATCACTCACTGTCACTGATATTTACAGGAATTTCCTCTTCTTTAATATCCCGGGGAATCCTCATATTTGTCTATTACTCTTGGTCAGACTCTGAGAAAACTGATGGTGTCACTTTATCACTGTCTGTACAAAAAAACATGAGACAGTCACACGCTGGGATTTGTTACATGTCTTAATGGTCTGTACAAATAAACATGAGACGCTCACACACTGAGATTTGTAACAAGACTTTATGGTCAGTACAAATAAATATGAGACGGTCACACGCTGGGATTTGTTACACGTCTTTATGGTCAGTACAAATAAACATGAGACAGTCACACGCTGGGATTTGTTACACGTCTTTATGGACAGCACAAATAAACATGAGACGGTCACACGCTAGGATTTTTTACATGTCTTTATTGTCAGTACAAATAAACATGAGACGGTCACACACTGAGATTTGTAACAAGACTTTATGGTCAGTACAAATAAATATGAGACGGTCACATGCTGATATTTAGGAGCCAGCTGTATAACATTCCCACTCCTGTTTGTGTTGGGCTCAGACATTTGTACGACTGGCTCCTACATTTTACTTATAGTTTTTTTGTAACAACAGACCACAATAAATGTATACAGTGATTTTTTTCTTATGAATCTGACTGTAAAAAAGAAGTCTATAATATGTCTTATTTCCTGTATGTTCTGACTAAGGGCTCAGAAAAATGTGGATAAAGTTTTTGAGTGGAAACAATGGTCATTAAAATATATATATAAATATATATATATATATATATATATATATATATATATATATATATATGTCAGTTTCTGCACTTTTATCACTACATTATATACTGACTGATGTAAGCCAATTAATATTTATAGAGAGAAAGATCCTGAACAAATACACAAGGTGAGAGCTGGTGTGATAATATAGATAATAAAACACACCCACATCACTGGGGAGATACTATGTTAGGACTAAATAATACTTGGTTTGTATGATCTGTTTTCATGTGTTGGGGTTTACACACACGGAGCTCTACTGGTGTACATCTTTATTTTATATAAATACTAGCGACTTGCCCGTCAAAAATGACGGCAAAAAAAGTTAAGCCTGGCAATGCTGTTTGCCACACAATGGGAGCCTCCCCCTCTACTTTACTGGCCTCGTGATTAGCGCCTTCAGTGCTCATAACGGGCCTCCCCCCCTCTACCTCTCCCACCCTCTACTTTATTGGCTTCGCGATGAGCACCTTTGGCGCTTATCACGGGCTTCACAATGAGCGCCTTTGCCGCTTTTTTTTAAGTCTCTCCCCCTGTCTACTTCCTCCCTTGTGTCTCATTTCTCCCCCCTCTTCTCCCTCCCTTGTGTCTCCCCCCCCCTGTGTTTTTAACACCCCTCCCTCCTATGTGTCTCTTACCCCCTCCACTGTCTCTTCCCCCCCCCCTCCCTCCCCTGCGTCTCTTTCCCCCTCCACTGTGTCTCTTTCCCCTCTCCCTCCACTGTGTCTCTTTCCCCCTCCACTGTGTCTCTTTTCCCCTCTCCCTCCCCTGTGTCTCTTTCAGCCCGTCCCCCCTCTGACGCCTCCTCTCACTCCCCTGTGTCTTCCCCTCTCCCTCCCCTGTGTGTGTTCCCCCCTCCTCCCCTGTGTGTGTTCCCCCCTCCTCCCCTGTGTGTCTCTCCCCCTCCTCCCCTGTGTGTCTCTCTCTCCTCCTCCCCTGTGTGTCTCTCCCTCTCCTCCCCTGTGTTTCTCTCCCCCCTCCTCCCCTGTGTGTCTCTCTCCCCTCCTCCCCTGTGTGTCTCTCCCCTTCCTCCCCTGTCTGTCTCTCTCCCCTCTCCCCCTGTCTGTCTCTCTCCCCTCCTCCCCTGTCTGTCTCCCCTTCTCCCCTGTCTGTCTCCCCTCCTCCCCTGTCTGTCTCTCCCCTGTCTGTGTCTCCCCTCTTCCCCTGTCTGTCTCTCCCCCTGTCTGTCTCTCCCCTCTCCCCCTGTCTGTCTCTAACCTCTTCCCCTGTCTGTCTCTCCCCTCTCCCCCTGTCTATCTCTCCCCTTTTCCCCTGTCTGTCTCTCCTCCTGTCTGTCTCTCCCCTCTTCCTCTGTCTGTCTCTCCCCCTGTCTGTCTCTCCCATATCCCCATTTGTCTCTCCCCCTCTTCCCCTGTCTGTCTCTCCCCTCTCCCCCTGTCTGTCTCTCCCCTCTCCCCCTGTCTGTCTCTCCCCCTGTCTGTCTCTCCCCTCTTCACTTGTCTGTCTCTCCCCCTGTCTGTCTCTCCCCTCTTCCCCTGTCTGTCTCTCCCCTTTCCCCCTGTCTGTCTCTCCCCTCTCCCCCTGTCTGTCTTTCCACTCTTCCCCTGTCTGTCTCTCCCCCTGTCTGTCTCTCCCCTCTTCCCCTGTCTGTCTCTCCCCTCCTCCCCTGTCTGTCTCGCCTCCTCCCGTGTGCTTCTTCCTCCCTTGTTGTGCGCATGAGCGACTTTCTGCATTCGGTCGTAGTTGTCAAACTGCGATTTGTCGCAAGCGTGAGGACGAATCGCAGTTTGACAACTATTATATGTGATATATATATATACTAGCGAATTGCCCGTCAAAAAATGACGGCAATGAAATTGTAAGTGAGCTAATGCTGTTTGGTGTATACTAATAAAATAACTAATAGATTAATAAAGTAATATACTTTACCTATTTTGAAGCATTGGGTTGAAGCGCTGGCAATCTGTTTTGATGTTGCTGCAGCATTAGTGGTGTGGAGCTGCTCTATAAGCGTGGTGAATGTGTGCAGTGTAATAGTGTGCGTGTGCGAGGCCAAACCGTTAGCGTACTCGTGTACTTCCGTATTGGCGTAAAATGGCGGGTAATGTGTGGTATGCGTCTGTAGCAGAATATCCGTAGGTGTTTTGTGGTGTTTTGCGTGTTTCTTGGGGTGTTTTGCGTGTTTAGTGTGTTGTAGCCTCGTTTTCGTTTTGTTCGGCGGCCCGCAAGCGTGAGCAATGGCTCGAGCGGGCTCGCATGCTCACAACTATATATATGATACACACACACACACATTATATACACATACACACACGCACAATATACACACACACACACATTATATATACACACAATATGTTGTGTGTATGTATATATATATATATATATATATATATATATAATGTGTGTGTATATATAATGTGTGTATACACACACAATATACACACACATTTTATATATAAACACACACAATAAGATGGAGATGAGGCACATATACAATGACTGACTGTAATGTGCCGTGCAATATACGGTATGTTATACATGCACATATAGGTGTATGCACTGACTGTATATCTGTACACACACACTGTATACACACACTATATACACACACACACTATATACATATATATATACACACACACACACTATACACATATATATATACACACACACACACTATATACATATATATATACACACACACACTATATATTCGCTATATATATATATATATATATTAAAAAAACACACAGTATATATATATATATATATATATATATATATATACACATATATATATATACACATATACTGTGTGTTTTTATATATAT
>JAPZIH010000711.1:6734020-6744020 GCA_027410445.1 Discoglossus pictus
AGATAGATAGATAGATAGATAGATAGATAGATAGATAGACTGAGGGATAGACAGACAGATAGATAGACGGATATATAGATAGACAGATAGATAGATAGACTGAGGGATAGACAGACAGATAGATAGACGGATATATAGATAGATAGATAGATAGATAGATAGATAGATAGATAGATAGACAGATAGATACAAGTAGATATTTCCCATGATCCTCAGTCTCTGTACATATAGATATATATAGCCCCCATATACATATTGTATGTCTCCTGGGAATATAACTATATACTGCATGGAATGAGTGATATGTAGTGTGGGGGGAGGGGTGTGTATCTCTCTAGTATCACTGAGTGTTAGTGTATAGTCTCATTTACATATCCCATAATCCTCAGCTCCTGTATAGTCCTACATACACTCCTTACTCCCCACTCATACTATAAGTATATAACCCCCCACACACAGACATATATTGCCCTTATCTGCCTAGCTATTGATTTATTTCACACAAACTTACTTGTCTAGAAGTTCTTCTCAGCTCGTGCTAAGACCTACTTAGGCCTTCTTCTTCGTTAACTTCCGGTTTCTTCCTCAGACTACGCCTAGTGTAGCTAGGAAGAGAAAATCTGTGACCGGACTGCAGCGCCGCCATCTTGTTTGTGGGCAATAGCTGAAAAGTGATAAGAAGTGCTGGCAATAATGATCTCGGTGTTACAGGGTGGGATACATTACTAGGGAATAAGTTGAAATCACCTCACTAATTGTATTTTAATTATAACATTTATAGTTTGCATTAAGGATGTAATGCTATGTATGAGGTGTGTGTAGGAGAAAGAAAAAAAAATATATATAATACAGCATGCTTACAGTGTGCATAAAAAAGGAGCCATGTATAAAATGGTTATTGGAATTTTAGAGTGAGCTTGTGGCTTCATTTGCATGTCCTGCCGAGTTTTCCCAGAGTGCAATGCTTCAACTGTATTTCTGAGAAATTGAACAGGAAATAAGTTTATTAACTTATTTTTCAGACATTCAAATTTAATCATTGATATACTATTCCTTGTTTGTACTATGTACGGTGGCGGCTTCTCTCCCTCCTCAGCCAACCATATGTGAAACGATTGCTGTAGTGAAGAACTATCTACAAAAAGCTCACACACAAACCAGGCACTGACACCACACAGATGATCGTCAGTAACCGTGAAACAGTCTGTATGTGGTTAGGAGTCCTGGCTTGTGCATAATCCATTCCGATGTTGTGCTTTAAGCTGTGAAATACAGCGTGCATAAGCTTAAAAAGGAGCCATGTATGAAATGCATCAACTGTAATACTGAGAAATCACAGCAGGAAATAAGTTTATTAACTTTTTTTTTCAGACATTCAAATGTAATCACTAATGTACTATTCCTTGTTTGTGCTCTCTCTCTATATATTTACAATTACATATACATCCTACTTTCTATGACCCTATGGACCACAGCTCACCAGGCACATCTTGTTTCTGGCCGTGATTATCTGTAAGGTTTTCTTGGCAAAGATACTGGTGAGTTGCAAGTCCCTTCTCCAGCGGACCGGGATTTGTCTGACTTCTCTGCTAAGACCTGCCTATTTTGAGTGCCCCTACATGGTATAGCTCACAGCTTCATTAAGGTGCACAAGGTAGTTATCCAGAAGGGGTTATTAAGTGTTATTAACCATCAAATCTCTGTTTTCTGTGCTGATGAGAGTGCATGATGGTGGGGGTGGAGGCAACAGAAGGGCAGCTAGAAATGTGGCTAGTGGTGCGTGGAAGAACAGGACCGATATATTATATTACCAGGTGTGACTATTATTATTATTTCCTTTATTTCTAATGCGCCAACATGTTCCTTAGCACTATACAGGGGGACGTTCATGTCATAATAATATAAACACAATGCAAACAAAACATGGAGGACCCTGTATTTACTAATCAAGATCCCAAATGATTGAATTAAATATAATAATATATATCATAAAAAATAATAATATAAGATAAAATATTACACCAACTCTGACCATGTGTAGTGACACCGTATTTACTCCATAATAATGAATTTAATACTTTCCAAAAAAACATGTACAGGCCTGAGTCTCATCAGTGAGTATCATGGGGCTGGGTTGTTACCCCTAAACATGGCTGGTCCCCCCATGATGGATAGAGAACTAGAAGAGAACAAACAAAATCAGATGCTAAAATCATTTTGTTGTTGTTTGGTCGTTCAGTCGTGTCCAACTGATGTGAGGTCACATCATAGAGCCAGGACAGATGGTGGATTCAGCATATAAAGGGTTAATAGAGACAGAGCTGGTGGGAGGGATTGGGATGAGGATGTAAGAAAGGTCCTTGTAGTTGTTGTAAGACGTCACTATCAGGGATTACTTGGGACTAGGACCAAGAAGATAGTAAATCACTCACTCATATTAGATAGTAAATCTCTCACTTATATTAGATAGTAAATCCCTCACTTATATTAGATAGTAAATCCCCCACTCATAATAGATAGTAAATCCCTCACTTATATTAGATAGTAAATCCCTCACTCATATTAGATAGTAAATCCCTCACTCATATTAGATAGTAAATCTCTCACTTATATTAGATAGTAAATCCCTCACGTATATTAGATAGTAAATCCCACACTTATATTAGATAGTAAATCCCTCACTTATTTTAGATAGTAAATTCCTCACTCATATTAGATAGTAAATCCCTCACGTATATTAGATAGTAAATCCCACACTTATATTAGATAGTAAATCCCTCACTTATATTAGATAGTAAATCCCTCACTCACATTAGATAATAAATCTCTCACTTATATTAGATAGTAAATCCCTCACGTATATTAGATAGTAAATCCCACACTTATATTAGATAGTAAATCCCTCACTTATATTAGATAGTAAATTCCTCACTCATATTAGATAGTAAATCCCTCACTTATATTAGATAGTAAATCCCTCACTTCTATTAGATAGTAAATTCCTCACTCATATTAGATAGTAAATCCCTCACTTCTATTAGATAGTAAATTCCTCACTCATATTAGATAGTAAATCCCTCACTTATATTAGATAGTAAATCCCTCACTCATATTAGATAGTAAATTCCTCACTTATATTAGATAGTAAATCCCTCACTCATATTAGATAATAAATCCCTCACTTATATTAGATAGTAAATCCCTCATATCCATGGCCTGTAACACTTGGTTCTGGTTACTGTGCGCAGTGTAATGTGGAACAAAGCTGTGAGTTACAGGGACATTAACCTAAAACAGATAAGCACCAAATTACAGGGGGGAAAGGAGACACAAGGGAGGAAGTAGACAGCTGGAGAGACTAGCAACGAGAGCCTTTGGCACTCATTGCAAGGCCAATAAACTACACAGTGGGAGAGGGGTGGGAGGCCCATGATGAGCACCAAAGGCACTCATTGCGAGGCCAGTAAAGCAGCGGGGGAGAGGCTCCCATTGTGTGGCAAACAGCATTGCCAGGCTTCACTTTTTATTGCCGGGCAAGTCGCTAGTAGTAATATATTATACTTTTATTACCTAAAACTGTACTTTTCCATTGTAGCCTATAAGGTAGGAAACAGTTAATTATGTATTACATTTAATTCTTTGTTATTAAAAACTAAAAAAAAACAACAAAAAAAATAAGTCAGAGGCGCTCATCAGAGAATGAACCAACCTTAATAGATTAGTTATATGGCCATGATAACCCACTCTGAGAGCAACCTCTCTTAGCTCACTTGTGCCCTTCACAGGGAGAAATATCCTGTAGTATATCAGTCTGGTCCCACACAGAAGAGTGACTCAGCCCCGAAATACCAGCCAATTCTACCCTGAACAGAAGAAAAAGCAAACCCCAGACGCGTTTCAGCTTTTATGGGCCTCGTCAGTGAGGGGCAGCTGAACTCCTTAAGGTACAGTGAGCAAGGGGTCCACGTCTGGAGTCCCCTATTACCCTTAGGGAGACTAAACCCTAAGGGTAATTTGCATAATTAAAAACTGTAAACAACTCCCCATTCTCATAATAATTTGCTAAAGTTATATAGACATATTATTTTTTTTTTTTTAAGTCAAATATATCACTTTACAACAAACATACAAAACGACATAACTGTAAAGAAAAAAAAATATTTAAAAATTTGTCTATATAATTTAAGCGATAATTTCTTTATCTGTTAATACATGTTTTTTAAACAAACACATTATTTGTATTTTAAATTACCGCTAAAATACACCATTATCTATTCAGCTATTCAGGAATATATTGAGTAGTATATGTATGTATGATACGTCAACAGTTAATTTTGACAGGTGGCCCCGCCCCTTTCACCCTCACACCACACCCACCCCTATCTAACCACGACTTTTGCGCCATATTGTGGCTCCGCCTACTGCGCATCCACTTATCCCTATCCGAAAGCACCCAATACCACTGAACCCCACATTTATAGGCTTGAAATCATTTATAGAAATTGTTAATAAAATATAAAAAGTGACTACATTATTTACTGTAGCCTTACTAAATTATAGAAAGGTTTAGTAACGTGGTCACATTATGCGCTGTAATCTTATTAATAGATTAACAATATAATCTACATTATGTATTGTAGATCAGTTATAGAAAACAGACGATAAGCACATTATCAGCCCGTAGGGGCATCAGGAATCCCACAAGGACTGCGGGCTTGAAATTCGTCTGCGTTTCATAGCTATTAGATTAGAACATGCCGCGAGTTATGGACTTGGGATGCAAACCCATAAACCGTTTTTCGAAAGTTGGATGCGCGGCCGTGAACATGAACGATTAGTCAAACCCGTAGTTACGGGTTTAGACAGAACCAATGGAAACAGAGATCGTCATCATTACGTCACGGAAAAATAAAGGTCAGATATCAAAGTCTTACGGGGTTCAATTACGAATTACGATCGGACCCGCATTCCAGAAATAATGCAATATTAATAAAGCCGTAAATATCACATATTATAATTGTCCAACTACGATTCGTCGTCACGCTGTGTTGCGTGGTGCGTACGACTTAGCGATGAGCGCTGCAGGCACTCATCGCCCGGCGAGCCTCGCGCAGCGAGGCGAGCCGTTAAACCGTACCACTTTGCCGATCATACGACTTTGCGATGAGCGCAGCACAGCGAGGCGAGCCGTTAAACCGTAGCACTTTGGCGTAGCGAGCCGTTCCGTTAAACCGTGGCACTTTGGCAATGAGCAGCGTAGCATTTTTTTGGCAATGAGCAGTGTAGCATTTTTTTACACAAGATGCAAGACTTAGAAAAAAAATACGAGATGAAAAAAATTACGAGATAAGCGGCGGAACCAAAACAATTAATAAAACACTAAATCCACACTAAAAAATAAAAAAAAAGGTCACTTACAGCGTGGGGAACCAGGCAGGACGTCTGGGAGTCAGTTGGAACTCCAATTTACATTGATTTAGACGAGTTACAAAGATTGAAAATCGGCTAAGCAAGAAAAAAATGGCCGCCGAAAAAAATGAAAACGAGGCTATACTACTACGAACTGCGTAAAACACAGCCACAGACGTATGTGCTCGAAAAACGAGACAAAGGATGCGCAATAACCGCACAATGAGTAAAAAAAGACAGTAGCGAGTACATTTTACGAAACGCAATTAGAGATTTACGCATTAACACTGATTTCCCGCCTTTGTCTCGCGCCACATCGGATTTCCCGCCAAAAACAACGCATTTGTCTTGCGGAACAGCGGATTTCCCGCCTAAAACAATTCATTTGTCTCGCCACAAAGCCTATATATAGGGCACACTTGACACATAACTGACACTTTCTCCTTAGGTGATGACAGTCTCAAAGGTGGAGAGATGTTCAGAAACCGGAAACTTCACAACGCTTGCGAGAAGAAGATCGACAGAGACTTTTAAATAAAAGGAAGATGAGTAAGAAAGCCGCAAGTGAGTGTGTTGGGGCTTCCAAGAAACGTAAAAGTAAACAAAAACATCTCTGTGAACCATTGTCCAATGATTTTATTTTGCAGAATGACTTAAATGTAGACACACAAGAAAAAAATGTACATATAGAAAGTGGGTCTGATATCTATGTTGAAGAAATGCATGACAATGTGTTTACTACTGCAGTAGAAGTAGATACTCATTATTGTGGGTTACTTAATGTGGTTTGTCAGTTTTGTGGGGCCTATCATTTTATAAAGGAAAGACCTACTGACGGAAATTTCATTAGTTGCTGTCAGAAAGGAAAGGTGAAACTTCCACTAAGACACCCATTTCCATATTATTTAGAATGCATTATGAGTGATCCAACATGTCCAAATTATAATAATTTCAAACAAAACATAAGGTCTTATAACAGTGCAATTTCATTTGCTTCAATGGGTGCAACATTAGCAGAAAATGTACCAGGACATGGTCCTTACTGTTTCAGAGTTCAAGGTCAAATATACCACCGAACTTCACATTTACACCCACAAGAAGGCCACCAAAGGAAATTTGCACAGTTATATGTCTTAAATACGATGGAAGCTGTGGAACAAAGAATGACACTTCCAGAAAATAGACAGTGTTTGCGCATAGTCTTTGAACAGCTGGATAAAATTATGCAAAAAAACCCATATAGTCAAGCATACAAACAATTAGCACAGCTTGAAAAAGAACAACAGGAACATGCTGAAAGACATCAATTGCCTACACCAAGAGTAAATATGGTGTTAAAAAGAGATTGCAACACTGATCAAAGAAGATATAATTTACCTACTATAAATGAGGTTGCCATGGTGTTTAAAAATGAAGATGGTGAACCACCTTTTCAGCGGGATATTAGAATATATCCACGCAATGAAGAACAATCATTTATCAACATCAAAATATTAAGCTGTAATTTAGATCCAATGACATATCCCATTTTCTTTCCAAATGAGGAACCTGGATGGGAACCTAAATTACAATTGGAAAGTTATCCCAATACGAAACTTATTAGATCTAATATTTCCATGCTGGAATATAAAGTGGCACAAACTGCTATCCGTGATTGTTTTAATCCAATTTTACATGGAAGCAAACTCACTCAACAATGGATTATTGATTCATATTTAGAAGTTGAAGCCAATAATCTAAATTTCATTAAATATCAACAAAATAAATTACGAGTTGAACAGCATTGTGGATTAATGAATTATGTGGCAGATTTAGCTTCCAACAGAGTCATTCCAGCTGGAAGAGCAATTATTTTGCCATCCTCTTTCCAAGGATCTCCTCGCAATTTGCGAGAAAGGTATAACGATGCCATGGCTATTGTTACAAAATTTGGAAAACCAGATTTATTTATTACATTCACATGTAATCCACAATGGCCAGAGATCAAGGAAAATTTGAATCTGGGACAAACTACTTCTGACCGACCAGATTTAGTGGCAAGAGTATCAAAATCAAACTCAATTCATTAATACATGATATCACTAAAGCACACTTATTTGGACAATGTGTGGCTTTTGTTTACACCATTGAATTTCAAAAAAGAGGATTGCCACATGCTCACATACTTTTAATACTGCAGGAAAAAGATAAGTTGAACACTGCAGAGAGAGTGGATTCAGTAATTTCTGCACAATTGCCAGACCAAGAAAAATATACAAAACTTTGGGAGATTGTTACACATAGAATGATTCATGGCCCATGTGGAGAGATGAATCCTAATTCACCATGTATGGAAAATAAAAAATGTACTAAAGAATTTCCAAAACAATTTCAAATGCAAACTTATGCAAATTGTGATGGATATCCTTTGTATAAAAGAACACAAGGACAAACAGCTATTATCCGTGGCCAAAAGGTTAATAATAGATTTGTTGTTCCATACGATCCACATTTGCTCATCAAGTACAATGCACACATCAATGTGGAAGCTTGCACTTCGATTACATCAATTAAGTATGTGTATACATATATATACAAAGCATATGACGCAGCTACTGTTGTTGTACAAGGTGCTGCAAATGAAAACGAAAATCCAATTTTACATGATGAACTATCAAATTATTTAGATGCTCGGTATGTGAGTGCTCCTGAAGCAATGTGGCGCCTTTTGAAATTTGAGATGCATGATCGGTCACATGCTATCTATCATTTAGCTGTACATTTGCCTCAAAGTCAGTTGGTTTGCTTTACTGCAGGAAATGAAAGAACTGCATTATATCAAAGTGAAGACAGAGATACCACACTTACTGCATGGTTTAAATTAAACTGTCAGGATACGCAGGCCAGACAATTTTTATACATAGAGATACCATATCACTATGTATTTGTAAATGGTCTATGGTGACAACGAAGAAGAGATGCACATAAAATTATACCACGCATTTATACCGTCAGTCCAAGGGACATTGAACGTTTCAGCTTAAGATTACTTCTGCTACATGTTCCCGGTGCACAGAGTTTTGAGCATTTACGTACAGTGAATGACATAGTTTATGATACATTCCTATTAGCTGCAAGACATCAAAATTTCATAGCTGTTGATACAGAATGGAAGAGGTGTCTGGAAGAAGCAGCACTATGTCAAATGCCTAAGCAAATGAGACAACAATTTGCATTCATTTGTATATTTTGCAATGTACCTGATGCTTTCACTTTGTGGGAAACATTTCAATTTAACATGTCAGAAGATTTCTTGAAACGTTACAGAGAACCAATTGCTCTGTTAAAAACATTGATGGAAATACAAGAAATATTGTTGGCTCATGGATTAAATTGTGCAAGTTTTAATTTACCTGATCCAGGACTTATAGATGACATCAATTTTGATGATTATGACACTGAGCTTCAAAAACAAAAAACCCAAGAAAAACTGGAAACTTTAAATACTTTACAGTTAGAAGCATTTCATGCCATCACAAATGCTACAGATGATGAAATGGTCAAAGACCGGTATTTCTATCTAGATGGCCCAGGTGGATCAGGAAAAACTTATCTGTACAATTGTTTGATGAGTTATATTCGATCACAGGGTCAGATAGCTATGCCATTTGCAACAACTGGAATTGCTGCACTTTTGTCAGATGGTGGGAGAACTCTGCATAGTGGATTTAAGCTGCCAGTTCCCATTTTGGAAACATCAGTGTCAGATATTCGATTGAATTCCTTACAAGCAAAAAAATGTAAACTAACTAAACTAATTATCATAGACGAGGCAACAATGATGTCATGTTATGCATTGCAATGTATTGACAGACTTTTAAAAGAAGTGATGGATAATAAGTTGCCATTTGGTGGAAAGGTGATGCTGTTAGGAGGAGATTTTAGGCAAACATTACCTGTTGAGCCACACAGAAATAGAACGGAGATCATTGAAACATGTATCAAGACCAGTAAACTGTGGCAAATATTTACACATCTCAAATTAGAATTAAATATGAGATCTGAAGGCCAAAATGAATTCAATGACTGGCTCATTGAAATCGGAGATGGAAAACATCCAGAAATACAGCATTTACCAAATGATACCATTGAAATTCCATCAGAAATGGTTTGCAATGAATCACTAATATCAGCCATATTTCTAAACACTCTTAATAATGAGGATTACTCAGACATTGCAAACAAAGTGATATTAACATTAAAAAATATTGATGCTTTGAATGTAAATAACGAAATTTTAAAATACATCACTGCACCACAAAAGAATTATTACAGTGCAGATTCTATTCTGTCAGGTGATAAAGACAGTGAATCGAATTTTAGTATCGAATTTATTAATTCGTTAACACCATCTGGAATGCCCCCACATATTTTACAATTGAAAAAAGGTGCAATTGTCATGTTATTGCAAAATATGAATCCAAAAAAAGGACTTTGTAATGGGACAAGATTAATTGTGCATAAGTTAAAAGATCATTTTATACATGCAGAAATTATAACTGGTACCCATAAAGGTGAACAAGTTTTTATACCAAGAATTGATTTAGCTCCA
>JAPZIH010000711.1:6749020-6912726 GCA_027410445.1 Discoglossus pictus
GGGCGGTCCGGGGTCATGGAGCCTCGTTTTCATTTTTTACGCCGGCCAATTTTTTCCTTGCTTAGCCGTTTTTCTTGTTGCGAAACGGTGGAATTTGGGGTTTAATTCCAATTTAACCTCACTTCCAGATGTCCTGGCTGTCTCCCTGTGCTGTGGGTGAGTGTTTTTTTTTTAGTTATTGGGTTTATTAGTGTGTTTTTAGTGTTTTTGTGCGTGCGCTGTTCGGGGGGTTAGTGCTGAGAGACACAGGGCAGGGAGACGAGGAGGGGAAGGAGAGGACTAAGTGCTGCGAGTTAACGGTTGTGTGGGGTGCTTTGGGGGCGCTGTGGAACTAAGTGCTGCGACTTTAGAGGTATGTGGGGTTGTGTTGTTACAAAGTCATGTGCCTTAAAGCCTCCACCTTCCGCAAATGCGGCCCCTCGCTTTGCGAGGGTTCGCATTTGCGGACCAACATGCACCCCAGCTCGCAAAGCGTGACGACGATTCGTAGTTTGACAACTATTATATGTGATATACTTGACCTATTTGTAATTAATATATGCAGCAAGGAATGTGCTGAAGAGCTAACAATCTGTTTTGATGTTCCTGCAGCATACAATGTAGATTTGCAGTGTTGTTGAGCTGAGATGGAAATGTCAGCAATGTGTGCAGTGTTTAGTGTAAATAGGCTGCGTGCACGAGGTGAAACCGTTTGTGTAGCTGTGTACTTACGCATTCTGTAAGTTAGTGTTGTAAAATGGCGGTGAATGTGGTACGCGGGTGTGGAGCATGTAGCGTCCTTCCAAACAGTGTATTTATTACCTTGTACGGGTCTGTGTAAAAAGTTGTATGTGCCTGGCGGTGTTTTCCGTGCTTAGGGGTCGTGTAGCCTCGTTTTCTTTTTTTTCGGTGGCCATTTTTTCTCTTGCTTAGGGGATTTTCGAGTGGCGAAAGTCTCTAAACTGGCTTTAAATCTTTTTAGAGGTGATTTTTTTCAAGGTGCTGCGGGACTAGCAGTGTGAATTCTGTATTAGATTTTTCTGTTGATGTTTAGTTCCGCGGGTTGTGGGTATGATGCGCAAGTTGTGCGGGGTCTTGTAACAAATCCCAGCGTGTGACCGTCTCATGTTTATTTGTACAGACCATAATGACATGTAACAAATCCCAGCGTGTGACCGTCTCAAGTTTATTTGTACAGACCATAATGACATGTAACAAATTCCAGCGTGTCACTGTCTCATGTTTATTTGTACAGACCATAAAGACATATAACAAATCCCAGCGTGTGACCGTCTCATGTTTATTTGTACAGACCATAAAGACATATAACAAATCCCAGCGTGACCGTCTCATGTTTATTTGTACAGACCATAAAGACATATAACAAATCCCAACGTGTAACCGTCTCGTGTTTATTTGTACAGACTATAAAGATGTGTAACAAATCCCAGCGTGTGACCGTCTCATGTTTATTTGTACAGACCATAAAGACATATAACAAATTCCAGCGTGTGACCGTCTCATGTTTATTTGTACAGACCATAAAGACACATAACAAATCCCAGCGTGTGACCGTCTCATGTTTATTTGTACAGACCATAATGACATGTAACAAATCCCAGCGTGTGACCGTCTCAAGTTTATTTGTACAGACCATAATGACATGTAACAAATTCCAGCGTGTCACTGTCTCATGTTTATTTGTACAGACCATAAAGACATATAACAAATCCCAGCGTGTGACCGTCTCATGTTTATTTGTACAGACCATAAAGACATATAACAAATCCCAGCGTGACCGTCTCATGTTTATTTGTACAGACCATAAAGACATATAACAAATCCCAACGTGTAACCGTCTCGTGTTTATTTGTACAGACTATAAAGATGTGTAACAAATCCCAGCGTGTGACCGTCTCATGTTTATTTGTACAGACCATAAAGACATATAACAAATTCCAGCGTGTGACCGTCTCATGTTTATTTGTACAGACCATAAAGACACATAACAAATCCCAGCGTATGACCGTCTCATGTTTATTTGTACAGACCATAAAGACCTGTAACAAATCCCATGTGTGCCCATCTCATGTTTATTTGTACAGACAGTAACAAAGTGACACCATCAGATCTCTCAGAGTCTGACCAAGAAGAAGAGACAAATATGAGGAGTCCCCGGGAGATTAAAGAGGAGGAAATTCCTGTAAATATCAGTGAAGGTGAGTAATATCTTATAGACAATTATCACTTACTTTAGTCCTTATTGAGGTGGATTTCTCCTTCATCTCTCACCCAAGAAGTTTTACAAACATCGCAGCTCATGAGGTGAATTAAATAGATTTTAAGACACAAACACTAGATTGATAGTAAATAATTACAACGGTGAAGGTCTATTATCTGTTCATCTCTATCTGTAGGACCTTTAGATGTGAAGCCTCCAGTTGTCTCCAAGGTTGAACAAGAAGATCTGAATATAAGAGATCAGCAGCAGGTGAAGGAGGAGGAGAGTCCTGGGAATATCAGGGAAGGTGAGATATTAGTACAAAATGAGAAAATTGATAATAAATTCTGTAACGTCACACTGTCACCATAACAATATGTTTATATTATCTTAAAGAGAATTCAAAATGGTCTATACATTGCAATAGCTATTTATCTCTATAGTACATATTTCTCAAGATATGCAGCATTCTTTGTGCAACTTAGTATCATAATGGATAGCCCAGAGAGCTTGATAAGGGTGGGGGGAGGGTCTAGAATTTAGTACTGTCCAATCATTACTAATATCAGTCTATAACTTAATGTCTAACACATGCACGCAGCAAATGTACAGGATAATTCACATTCACATATATAGTTGTCATTGTCCAGAATGATACATCCCAAAGGGCAAGTTCCTAGTTCAGTATATAGTTAAGGAATTATAAAGATTCAAACATTTATAATAATAATAATAATAATGTATTTGTGTTCATTCTCTTAATTAGTGATACAGGAATATTATGGTAATATATTATAATTAATATGTAATACAAATCTGTATAAATATCACAATAAGCCCCAAGTGTAAGGAATTATTTATTACTAGCGACTTGCCCATCAAAAATGATGGGGCAATAAAATGTTAAGCCATAGCAATGCTGTTTGCCACACAATATAAGGCTTTTGCTCCTCTGTGGACCTTTGGCGCTCATTGTGAGCGCCGCACTGAGCGCCTTCAGCGCTCATTGTGAGCCTATCTCCTTGTGTACTTCAATTGTCCGGCATAGCAACAATCACCTTTTGGCGCTGATCGCGAAGACAGATATATAAGTACAGTGTACAGTGAATTAATAAAGTAATATGTATTAATAAATGAATATACTTTACCTATTGATATCTAATATGCAGCAATCAATATCCTGAAGAGGTAACAATCTATTTGGGTTTTCCTGCATCTAAAAATGTATAGTTGGAGTGTTGATCATCTGAGGAGAAAGTGTCAGCAATGTGGCAAGTGTGCAGTGATAATAGGCTGCTTGCGCAAGACCAAACCATTTTGTTTAGGCGGGTAAGGCGGCATTTTAGAATCCTAGTGTTATGAGTTGTAAGTAAGTGTTGTAAAATGTGTTACTTGGCTCGCAAGCATTTTCCGTCCGTCCCTTGTAATGGTATATTTTGTATCTGCTACGTTCCTGGCTAACTCGTACGTACCTGGCGGTGATTTTCCCAGCTCTGTGTCTTTTAGCCTCGTTTTTATTTTTTTCATCCGTCATTTTTTTTTTCTCTTAGTCGATTTTCAAGTGCCGAAACTTCTTAAATGCGACCTAAATGTGCGTGCAACCTCACTCCCAGACGTCCTGGCTGTCTCCCCGTGCTTTGTGTGATGCTTGTTTTTTATATTTTGTTTTTATTCTTCTGAGTTTTTGGCGAGGGACGCATTTGTGCGAGCTAGCTTTGCTAGCTCGCAAAGTGTGAAGATGACTCGCAGTTTGACATTTATTATTTGTGATTATTTGCCAGTTAACAGATGCACTCTATGGTCTCTACATGTACATTCACCCACTCACCTCAATCCCCATTGTCTCTACACGTACATTCACCAACTCACCTCAATTTCCATTGTCTCTACACGTACATTCACCCACTCACCTCAATCCTCATGGTCTCTACACGTACATTCACCCACTTACCTCACTCCCCATGGACCCTACACGTATACTCACCCACTTACTTCAATCCCCATGGACCCTACACGTACATTCACCCACTTACCTCAATCCCTATGGACCCTACATGTACACTCACCCACTTACCTCAATCCCCATGGACCCTACACGTACACTCACCCACTTATCTTACTCCCTATGGTCTCTACACGTACATTTACCCACTTATCTCACTCCCTATGGTCTCTACACGTACATTCACACACTTACCTTACTCACTATGGACTCTTCACGTACATTCACACACTTACCTCACTCCCTACGGACCTAAATGTTCATTTCAATGTAATGTTTTTATTTTAAATTGTATTTTTTTTTTCAAAATTTATTTATTTTTTATTGTAATTATTTATTTTTAGTAAATTGCGTTTTTATTATTTACATACATTTTTAGTTAGGTGTTAAGATATTACAGATTTTTACAGGTACCCCCATGGTAGAGGATTAGGGTACTATGGAAGTCCATAGGGACCCTTATGGTAGAGGACTAATTTTAAATACCATGGGGAACCCTATTGGGGATGGTCGGTGGGGCATTCCAAGTGCCCTCTGAACACTTAGTACAATTTCTTTACTAATATAACCTCAGAAAACGTAGTGCCCGTTTTATTAACAGCATCTACTATTTTATTCCTATTACTATTTAATCTCCACACTCTGAGCATCCGGGTAAGGTCATCCTTTTTCAATGATAATGGATGAAAAGATTATGCATATAAAAGAGTATTTGTATCAGCATGCTTAATACTCCACTGTGATGTCCATATTCAACTTTATGTAGATATCGTTATCACTTAATTGATTCAAAATCTCTTTCATATAATCCTCATAAATCATAAGCACTAGGGAACATTTCTTATTTGCTGGTGTAATGACCCCAATCTGCCATTTTATTTTTAATAGCACAACTTCCTGATAGAAGACTTTGCACACACAGGAAGTTTGTATCTGCACAGTGGGAAAGTGTCAGTAACTACAGTCGGTGCTCTCTGCAGAGCTAATGGGCAGATTGTTAGTTTACAGAAACACCCACATGTGTAAGAGGCATAAAAAATGACAGCCTGCAGCAAGCAATAATTGCATGTAGAAGTTGCAATATGTAAAGCTTGTGTTTATACAGTATTTGTTTTTTCTTTTAAATAACACTTTGCAGACTATCAGATTTAGTTAAGCAAAAGACCATAATTGATGATAATTGGTATGCACCGGATCACTTCACTCTATATACTGTACATTCAGACATATTTTGCTTTGTTTTTGTATGATTTGACTTTTTATTAACTGCAAATTGGTCTCTTTAATTGATTATAATTACTATAATAGGTATATACCAATTATTTCCATATAGAAGAATGTTAAAGCTGTCAGAATTTACTCTTTTTTTTTTTTTACAATAGATGGATCCACGATTTGGAATAACATTGGAGAAGACCACATTTGTAACACAGTAGAAAAACTATTTCCATGTTCTGAATGTGGGAAATGTTTCAATCGTCTCTCAGTTCTTAATGTACATATGAGGACTCATACAGGAGTAAAACCTTTTCCATGTTCTGAATGTGGGAAATGTTTCAGTCAGGCATCATCTCGTAATAACCATAAGAGGACTCATACAGGAGAAAAGCCTTTTTCATGTTCTGAATGTGGGAAATGTTTCAGTCAGGTCTCACATCTTAATACACATAAGAGGACTCATACAGGAGAAAAGCCTTTTTCATGTTCTGAATGTGGGAAATGTTTCAGTCGGGTCTCACATCTTAATACACATAAGAGGAATCATACAGGAGAAAAGCCTTTTTCATGTTCTGAATGTGGGAAATGTTTCAGTCGGGTCTCAAATCTTAATAAACATAGGAGGACTCATACAGGAGAAAAGCCTTTTCCATGTTCTGAATGTGGGAAATGTTTCAGTCATCTCTCAAACTTTAATATACATAAAAGGACTCATACAGGAAAAAAAACTTTTCCATGTTCTGAATGTGGGAAATGTTTCAGTTATCTCTCAGATCTTAATAAACATAAGATGACGCATACAGGAGAAAAGCCTTTTCCATGTTCTGAATGTGGGAAATGTTTCAGTCAGCTCTCAGTTCTTAATATCCATAAGAGGACTCATACAGGAGAAAAGCCTTTTCCATGTTCTGAATGTGGGAAATGTTTCAGTCAGCTCTCAGATCTTAATAGACATAAGAGGACTCATACAGGAGAAAAGCCTTTTCCATGTTCTGAATGTGGGAAATGTTTCAGTCAGCTCTCAGATCTTAATAAACATATGAGGACTCATACAGGAGAAAAACCTTTTCCATGTTCTGAATGTGGGAAATGTTTCAGTTTTCTCTCAGATCTTAATAAACATAAGAGGACTCATACAGGAGAAAAGCCTTTTTCATGTTCTGAATGTGGGAAATGTTTCCGTCATGTCTCACACCTTAATAAACATAAGATGACTCATACTGGAGAAAAGCCTTTCCCATGTTCTGAATGTGGGAAATGTTTCAGTCATGTCTCATACCTTAATAAACATAAGATAACGCATACAGGAGAAAAGCCTTTTTCATGTTCTGAATGTGGGAAATGTTTCAGTCAGGTCTCATACCTTAATACACATAAGAGGACTCATACAGGAGAAAAGCCTTTTCCATGTTCTGAATGTGGGAAATGTTTCAGTCAGGCCTCACATCTCAAGCGACACATGAGAACTCACACAGGATAAACACCATTTGCATGATCTGAAACTCACACGAGAAAATGTTTCAGTAAGATTTGAAATGACACAAGAAAACTCACACAAGATAAAGACCAGTTTTATGTATGGAATGTGGGTAAGGGTTTAATATGAGTCCGCCATTACACATCAACATGACACATCATGCAATTCTACTTCACTCATATAAATGTAAGTAATTAAAAACATTAGCAAGCTCATAAAGATCTATGGATATCTGAGTTGTAAATCACATTAATAGAGCAGTAAGTTGTACTAATGTATCAGCTTGTATTATTACAATACATGATATGATGCTGGGCTGTGCATTGCTGCTTTTTACTTGGTTACCAATAACTTTTCGATTTAAGGGATCCAGAACGTATAGACTTTGCTCTACACCATCATACTGAGCACTCATAATACATTTGTGGACCTGTAAACTAAGCTATATATATTTTTTATATAATATTTTTGTTTTTTTTAACCTTAGTAGCTCCTTCCATTAATTTTCCTATTTTCTATGTACATTTGTTTCATCAAACAAAGCAATGAGTTTAAAGGGCTTGAAAATAAAGAAACTCTATGCTTTTAGGTACTGAAAGACTCATAAATGTCAATAAAGATATTTTTTAATTGATTAAGAATTGACTGGGATATTTCTTGATTTATTCATATATCACCCTCATCCACTGTTCCCTCTAAGCTGTGCGCGCCCACACATACCCTGAGATGAACGCACACAACTAAACATGGAGTGCACACAGATCCCTAGGGGGATATGTAATCTTAGTTTTCCCCATTAACTTTTTCCACCCATTAAGAAATTGATCTCCATTGACCTTATATACATTTCATTTTGCAATGTATGATTCCTTTCTCTTTATGTGCTTATAACGTTTTCCCAATTAATTGTTTCCACCCAGGGAGAAATATATCTCCATTGAATCACACAGGACAAAAGGAAAAGGGTCAATGGAGATCAATTTCTTAATGAGTGGAAAAAGGTTCATGGGAAAACTGAAATTAAATATCCACCTGTAGGGAATTAGAAATGAATGTTCTTTCATATGGAATTAGTAGATGATGCCACTAGGCTGGTGGAGATAGAGACTGAGTACTTGGTGGGAACAAAGAACAGAATCTGTGGTTAAATGACTGAAGATATTTAGAATATCTGAAGGAGTTACTATTTAGTACAAATAGTGCACTTTTATTGTATACTATGGCCTTGATTCAATTGAGCTGTCGTTGTTTACAGGAGCCCGCAAACTAATTTGCTGTTCAATTGGCGTCTTTTTGCAAACTGCAAACGATCTACGGGTTACAGTTATAATCGCAAAATCGCTATTCAATTGCTACAGTTCCTCCAGCCCTTAAATATTTTCACACCCGTAAATGTCAAATGTAGAAGGAAATCCAACGGGTACCAGATAGGACACACAAGGGGGTTTAACCCCTGTTCGTAGCACTGTAAATGCAAATAAAAAATCAATACTACACTTTAAAAGATGGGGAAAGTGATGAAATACATTAGAATTAATTGCTCAACAGCCTCAAACTCGTAAATCTGCAATCAAAAAATATTTTTTTATGTGTAATTTCAGTTGTATATCAATTTTAGGAATCAATGAGTTAATACATATCAGGCCACCCACATGGACTAGAACATTTCCTTCATTCATTTTATTATTGTGTACATTGCAGGATTGCGAGTCTGATCGCATATCGGGCTCCTAGATGCTAATTGATTGACATGTAACCTCCATCTTTTAGTGATGTCATGATGTCGATCTCATTTTCTATTGTCTGTTTCTAAATCAGTAGTTACTGCCTTGCTTAGTTGATCATGTTCATGCTCTGAAATGCTACTCATGATTGCATGGTTTACGGGTTAGGCTTTCGGCCTGTAAGTTGCAGGCTTGTTCAATTGAATCGCTCTGTAATTGTAGCAAATTTCAATTGAATAAGGCCCTATTTAAGTTATGTTTAAGTATGCTCTGATATATGGACTAATACCCGCCACAGCTATGATCATTAAAACACTTAAAACTAATACAGTATAAAAGCCACTACTGAATAATTACTCCCACCCTAATTCACAACTCAATCCTATAAAAATGAACAGAGTGATAGTGAAGTAAAAGATCACTCTTTTTGACATGATTACAGCAATCCGAACCCTCAAGCAACCAGAAAAAAATAGAATCATGTACTTTAAATACAAATTAAGATTTACAGGGCTCAACAAATGCCAGGAGCCAGATTATGATGCCACAAAATGCTTACAGGCACCTAGATTTCATCCACTGTATGTCTCTGCAATTTGATTTTATCTGGAAGTAGACGGGCATGAGTGACTGAGCCAGGGCAGTGTTGGCGTTACATACCCCGGGCATAAGTGACTGAGTCAGGGCAGTGTTAGGGTTACATTCCCCCGACATGAGTGACTGAGCCAATACAGTGTTGGCGTTACATACCCCAGGCATGAGTGACTGAGCCAGGGCAGAGTTTTCGTTACATTCCCCGACATGAGTGACTTAGTCAGGGCAGTGTTGGCGTTACATTCCCTGGGCATGAGTGACTGAGTCTGGGCAGTGTTGGCGTTACATATCCCGGGCATGAGTGACGGAGCCAGGGAAGTGTTGGCATTACATTCCCCAACATGAGTGACTGAGCCAGGGCAGTGTTGGCGTTATATTCCCCTGGCATGCGTGACTGAGTCAGGGCAGTGTTGGCTTTACATTCCCCGGGCATGAGTGACTGAGTCAAGGCAGTGATGGCGTTACTTCCCCCGGGGATGAGTGACTGAGACAGGGCAGTGTTGGCGTTACATACCCCGGGCATGAGTGACTGAGCCAGGGCAGTGTTGGCATTACATTCCCCGGCATGAGTGACTGAGTCAGGGCTTTATTGGCGTTACATTCCCCGGGTATGAGTGACTGAGTCAGGGCAGTGTTGGCGTTACATACCCCGGGCATGAGTGACTGAGCCCGGGCAGTGTTGGCGTTACATTCCTCGGGCATGAGTGACTGAGCCAGGGCAGTGTTGGCGTTACATTCCCGGGGCATGAGTGACTGAGCCAGGGCAGTGTTGGCGTTACATTCCCCAGGCATGAGTGACTGAGTCAGGGCAGTGTTGGCGTTACTTTCCCCGGGCATGAGTGACTGAGTCAAGGCAGTGATGGCGTTACTTCCCCCGAGGATGAGTGACTGAGGCAGGGCAGTGTTGGCGTTACATACCCCGGGCATAAGTGACTGAGTCAGGGCAGTGTTGGCGTTACAAACCCCGGGCATGAGTGACTGAGCCAGGGCAGTGTTGGCATTACATTCCCCGGGCATGAGTGACTGAGTCAGGGCTTTATTGGCGTTACATTCCCCGGGCATGAGTGACTGAGTCAGGGCAGTGTTGGCGTTACATACCCCGGGCATGAGTGACTGTGTCAAGGCAGTGATGGCGTTACATTCCCCGGGGATGAGTGACTGAGGCAGGGCAGTGTTGGCGTTACATACCCCGGGCATGAGTGACTGAGTCATGGCAGTGTTGGCGTTACATACCCCGGGCGTGAGTGACTGAGCCAGGGCAGTGTTGGCATAGCATTCCCCGACATGAGTGACTGAGCCAGGGCAGTGTTGGCGTTACATACCCCGGGCATAAGTGACTGAGTCAGGGCAGTGTTAGGGTTACATTCCCCCGGCATGAGTGACTGAGCCAGTACAGTGTTGGCGTTACATACCCCAGGCATGAGTGACTGAGCCAGGGCAGAGTTTTCGTTACATTCCCCGACATGAGTGACTTAGTCAGGGCAGTGTTGGCGTTACATTCCCCGGGCACGAGTGACTGAGTCTGGGCAGTGTTGGCGTTACATATCCCGGGCATGAGTGACGGAGCCAGGGAAGTGTTGGCATTACATTCCCCAACATGAGTGACTGAGCCAGGGCAGTGTTGGCGTTTTATTCCCCTGGCATGCGTGACTGAGTCAGGGCAGTGTTGGCTTTACATTCCCCGGGCATGAGTGACTGAGTCAGGGCAGTGTTGGCTTTACATTCCCCGGGCATGAGTAATTGAGTCAGGGCAGTTTGGGCGTTACATACCCCGGGCATGAATGACTGAGCCAGGGCAGAGTTTTCGTTACATTCCCCGACATGAGTGACTTAGTCAGGGCAGTGTTGGCGTTACATTCCCCGGGCATGAGTGACTGAGTCAGGGCAGTGTTGGCGTTACATTCCCGGGGCATGAGTGACTGAGCCAGGGCAGTGTTGGCGTTACATTCCCCGGGCATGAGTGACTGAGTCAGGGCAGTGTTGGCGTTACTTTCCCCGGGCATGAGTGACTGAGTCAAGGCAGTGATGGCGTTACTTCCCCCGGGGATGAGTGATTGAGGCAGGGCAGTGTTGGCGTTACATACCCCGGGCATGAGTGACTGAGTCAGGGCAGTGTTGGCGTAGCATTCCCCGACATGAGTGACTGAGCCAGGGCAGTGTTGGCGTTACATACCCAGGGCATAAGTGACTGAGTCAGGGCAGTGTTAGGGTTACATTCCCCCGGCATGAGTGACTGAGACAGTACAGTGTTGGCGTTACATACCCCAGGCATGAGTGACTGAGCCAGGGCAGAGTTTTCGTTACATTCCCCGACATGAGTGACTTAGTCAGGGCAGTGTTGGCTTTACATTCCCCGGGCATGAGTGACTGAGTCTGGGCAGTGTTGGCGTTACATATCCCGGGCATGAGTGATGGAGCCAGGGAAGTGTTGGCATTACATTCCCCAACATGAGTGACTGAGCCAGGGCAGTGTTGGCGTTATATTCCCCTGGCATGCGTGACTGAGTCAGGGCAGTGTTGGCTTTACATTCCCCAGGCATGAGTGACTGAGTCAGGGCAGTGTTGGCTTTACATTCCCCGGGAATGAGTGATTGAGTCAGGGCAGTGTTGGCGTTACATATCCCGGGCATGAGTGACGGAGCCAGGGAAGTGTTGGCATTACATTCCCCATCATGAGTGACTGAGCCAGGGCAGTGTTGGCGTTACTTTCCCCGGGCATGAGTGACTGAGTCAAGGCAGTGATGGCGTTACTTCCCCCGGGGATGAGTGACTGAGGCAGGACAGTGTTGGCGTTACATACCCCGGGCATGAGTGACTGAGTCAGGGCAGTGTTGGCGTTACATACCCCGGGCATGAGTGACTGAGCCAGAGCAGTGTTGGCATTACATTCCCCGGGCATGAGTGACTGAGTCAGGGCTTTATTGGCGTTACATTCCCCGGGCATGAGTGACTGAGTCAGGGCAGTGTTGGCATTACATACCCCGGGCATGAGTGACTGAGCCAGGGCAGTGTTGGCGTTACATTCCCCGGGCATGAGTGACTGAGTCAAGGCAGTGTTGGTGTTACATTCCCCGGGCATGAGTGACTGTGTCAAGGCAGTGATGGCGTTACATTCCCCGGGGATGAGTGACTGAGGCAGGGCAGTGTTGGCATTACATACCCCGGGCATGAGTGACTGAGTCATGGCAGTGTTGGCGTTACATACCCCGGGCGTTAGTGACTGAGCCAGGGCAGTGTTGGCATAGCATTCCCCGACATGAGTGACTGAGCCAGGGCAGTGTTGGCGTTACATACCCCGGGCATAAGTGACTGAGTCAGGGCAGTGTTAGGGTTACATTCCCCCGGCATGAGTGACTGAGCCAGTACAGTGTTGGCGTTACATACCCCAGGCATGAGTGACTGAGCCATGGCAGAGTTTTCGTTACATTCCCCGACATGAGTGACTTAGTCAGGGCAGTGTTGGCGTTACATTCCCCGAGCATGAGTGACTGAGTCTGGGCATTGTTGGCGTTACATATCCCAGGTATGAGTGACGGAGCTAGGGAAGTGTTGGCATTACATTCCCCAACATGAGTGACTGAGCCAGGGCAGTGTTGGCGTTATATTCCCCTGGCATGCGTGACTGAGTCAGGGCAGTGTTGGCTTTACATTCCCCGGGCATGAGTGACTGAGTCAGGGCAGTGTTGGCTTTACATTCCCCGGGCATGAGTGATTGAGTCAGGGCAGTGTTGGCGTTACATACCCCGGGCATGAATGACTGAGCCAGGGCAGAGTTTTCGTTACATTCCCCGACATGAGTGACTTAGTCAGGGCAGTGTTGGCGTTACATTCCCCGGGCATGAGTGTCTGAGTCAGGGCAGTGTTGGCGTTACATACCCCGGGCATGAGTGACTGAGTCATGGCAGTGTTGGCGTTACATACCCCGGGCATGAGTGACTGAGCTAGGGCAGTGTTGGCATAGCATTCCCCGACATGAGTGACTGAGCCAGGGCAGTGTTGGCGTTACATACCCCGTGCATAAGTGACTGAGTCAGGGCAGTGTTAGGGTTACATTCCCCCGGCATGAGTGACTGAGCCAGTACAGTGTTGGCGTTACATACCCCGGGCATGAGTGACTGAGCCAGGGCAGAGTTTTCGTTACATTCCCCGACATGAGTGACTTAGTCAGGGCAGTGTTGGCGTTACATTCCCCGGGCATGAGTGACTGAGCCAGGGCAGTGTTGGCGTTACATATCCCGGGCATGAGTGACGGAGCCAGGGCAGTGTTGGCATTACATTCCCCAACATGAGTGACTGAGCCAGGGCAGTGTTGGCGTTACTTTCCCCGGGCATGAGTGACTGAGTCAAGGCAGTGATGGCGTTACTTCCCCCGGGGATGAGTGACTGAGGCAGGACAGTGTTGGCGTTACATACCCCGGGCATGAGTGACTGAGTCAGGGCAGTGTTGGCGTTACATACCCCGGGCATGAGTGACTGAGCCAGGGCAGTGTTGGCATTACATTCCCCGGGCATGAGTGACTGAGTCAGGGCTTTATTGGCGTTACATTCCCCGGGCATGAGTGACTGAGTCAGGGCAGTGTTGGCGTTACATACCCCGGGCATGAGTGACTGAGCCAGGGCAGTGTTGGCGTTACATTCCCCGGGCATGAGTGACTGAGTCAAGGCAGTGTTGGTGTTACATTCCCCGGGCATGAGTGACTGTGTCAAGGCAGTGATGGCGTTACATTCCCCGGGGATGAGTGACTGAGGCAGGGCAGTGTTGGCTTTACATTCCCCGGGCATGAGTGATTGAGTCAGGGCAGTGTTGGCGTTACATACCCCGGGCATGAATGACTGAGCCAGGGCAGAGTTTTCGTTACATTCCCCGACATGAGTGACTTAGTCAGGGCAGTGTTGGCGTTACATTCCCCGGGCATGAGTGTCTGAGTCAGGGCAGTGTTGGCGTTACATACCCCGGGCATGAGTGACTGAGTCATGGCAGTGTTGGCGTTACATACCCCGGGCGTGAGTGACTGAGCTAGGGCAGTGTTGGCATAGCATTCCCCGACATGAGTGACTGAGCCAGGGCAGTGTTGGCGTTACATACCCCGTGCATAAGTGACTGAGTCAGGGCAGTGTTAGGGTTACATTCCCCCGGCATGAGTGACTGAGCCAGTACAGTGTTGGCGTTACATACCCCAGGCATGAGTGACTGAGCCAGGGCAGAGTTTTCGTTACATTCCCCGACATGAGTGACTTAGTCAGGGCAGTGTTGGCGTTACATTCCCCGGGCATGAGTGACTGAGTCATGGCAGTGTTGGCGTTACATACCCCGGGCGTGAGTGACTGAGCTAGGGCAGTGTTGGCATAGCATTCCCCGACATGAGTGACTGAGCCAGGGCAGTGTTGGCGTTACATACCCCGTGCATAAGTGACTGAGTCAGGGCAGTGTTTGGGTTACATTCCCCCGGCATGAGTGACTGAGCCAGTACAGTGTTGGCGTTACATACCCCAGGCATGAGTGACTGAGCCAGGGCAGAGTTTTCGTTACATTCCCCGACATGAGTGACTTAGTCAGGGCAGTGTTGGCGTTACATTCCCCGGGCATGAGTGACTGAGTCTGGGCAGTGTTGGCGTTACATATCCCGGGCATGAGTGACGGAGCCAGGGAAGTGTTGGCATTACATTCCCCATCATGAGTGACTGAGCCAGGGCAGTGTTGGCGTTACTTTCCCCGGGCATGAGTGACTGAGTCAAGGCAGTGATGGCGTTACTTCCCCCGGGGATGAGTGACTGAGGCAGGGCAGTGTTGGCGTTACATACCCCGGGCATGAGTGACTGAGTCAGGGCAGTGTTGGCGTTACATACCCCGGGCATGAGTGACTGAGCCAGGGCAGTGTTGGCATTACATTCCCCGGGCATGAGTGACTGAGTCAGGGCTTTATTGGCGTTACATTCCCCGGGCATGAGTGACTGAGTCAGGGCAGTGTTGGCGTTACATACCCCGGGCATGAGTGACTGAGCCAGGGCAGTGTTGGCGTTACATTCCCCGGGCATGAGTGACTGAGTCAAGGCAGTGTTGGTGTTACATTCCCCGGGCATGAGTGACTGTGTCAAGGCAGTGATGGCGTTACATTCCCCGGGGATGAGTGACTGAGGCAGGGCAGTGTTGGCGTTACATACCCCGGGCGTGAGTGACTGAGCCAGGGCAGTGTTGGCATAGCATTCCCCGACATGAGTGACTGAGCCAGGGCAGTGTTGGCGTTACATACCCCGGGCATGAGTGACTGAGTCAGGGCAGCGTTGGCGTTACATTCCGCGGGCATGAGTGACTGAGCCAGGGCAGTGTTGGTGTTACATTCCCCAGGCATGAGTGACTGAGCCAGGACAGTGTTGGCGTTACATTCCCCGGGCATGAGTAACTGAGTCAGGGCAGTTTTGGAGTTACATTCCCCGATTTCAGCACTTCCCCCTTCATACGAATGTACCTGTGTGTAAGTGAGGAGAGAAAGCTGCTGCTGCTAGAACAGCACTCACTGACACATATACTTAGCAGAGCATCCTATGTGCAGCTAATCTAGGCCTCTTTATTATGTAACTCTCAAGCAACCAAAAACTACATTTACCCGGCATCTACCAATCTCCATGGGTGCCGGTTAACTGGGAGTCTACTGTACTATAAAAGGAGATTTAGATCTATTGTAAATTCAATAGCTTTGCAGTATTGTGAAAAGAGTTCACCCAATATTATGTATATACAATTAAGAAGGTTAAATTCCAGTTACATGTGGAAGCGAATTTGAAACACTTAGTGTGAGTAATAAATCTATTTTTACATATAAAACATTGCTAAATTTCTTATCCCATACTCTGTTATATTGTAAACAAATGCTAAATTTCAAGCAATGTATGCTAGTGAGCTTAAGACACAATAACATTGATTATCACCTGACTTACTCTCCTTGCAACATGTTGCACAATAGACATTTTTAGCATACACATACTCCAAAAAATTAGAGGGAACATAGCCCTCATTCTCTCTTTTTCCCTCCACCCTCTCTCCTAGCCCCTTCTCCCCCACAAATCTTCCTTATCATTATCCCTCTTTCACCCCATCCAATCTCTCTCTCTCTTTTCGGCACATTCCAACCCTTCATCATACCTTTTATCTCCTCCTTACTATCCTTCCTTTGTAGATCTGCCAACCTTTGTTTACCTGCTTCTGTTAAGTCCCTACCATTTTTATCTTCCACCATGCCCACTTTTTCATGAAAGGTTCCTTTGAGATGCCCAATTTTCTTGAAGAGATCTCATGCAATGGTTTGGGTCATGCATTCCAAGGGGAGAAGATGGTAGAAACAAAGAGGAAGGATGATGGGAGAGACAATGGGGGGAGAAGATGGGAGAGAGATAGAGAGGGGAGAGGATGGGAGAGAGGGGGGAAGGATGGGAAAGACAGGGGGAGAGGATGGGAGAGAGACAGAGAGGGGAGAGGATGGGAGAGAGGGGGAAGGATGGGAAAGAAAGGGAGAGAGGATGGGAGAGAGACAGAGGGAAGAGGATGGGAGAGAGAAAGAGGGGGAGGATAGGAGAGACAGAGGGGGGAGAGGATGGGAGAGAAAGAGAGGGGAGAGGATGGGATGGACAGAGAGGAAAGAGAATGGGAGAGACAGAGGATGGGAGAGACAGAGAGGGGAGAGGATGAGAGAGACAGAGAGGGGAGAGGATGAGAGAGACAAAGAGGGGAGAGGATGAGAGAGATAGAAGATGGGAGAGACAGAGAGGGGAGAAGATGGGAGAAACAGAAAGGTGAAAGTATGAGAGAGACAGAGGGGGAGAGGATGGGAGAGATAGAAAGGGGGGAGATGATGAGAGAAGCAGAGGGGGGAGATGATGGGAGAAACAAAGTAGGAAATAATGGAATAGACAGAGAGGGGAGGATGAGAGAGACAGAGGGGGGGATAATGGGAGAGACAGAGGATGGGTGGGACAGAGGGGGAAGAGACAGAGGGGGGATAGGTTGGGAGAGACAGAGAGGTGAGAGTATGGGAGAGACGGGGAGGGGATTGGAGAGATTGAAAGGGGGGAGATGTTGGGAGAAACAAAGGGGGGAGAGGATGAGAGAGACAGAGAGGGGGAGGATAAGAGAGACAGATGGGGAGATAATGGGAGAGACAGAGGATGGGTGGGACAGAGGGGGAGAGGATGGGAGAGTCAGAGAGTTGAAAGTATGGGAGAGACAGAGGGGGAGAGGATGGGAGAGATAGAAAGGGGGAAGATGACGAGAGAAACAAAGGGGGGAGAGGATGGGAGAGACAGAGGGGGAGTATGAGAAAGACAGAGGGGTAGATAATGGGAGAGACAGAGGATGGGTGGGACAGAGGGGGGAGAGACAGAGGATGGGTGGGACAGAGGGGGGAGAGGATGTGAAAGACAGAGTGTTTTTGTTGATGGAAGAGACAGAGGAGGAGATGATTGAAGAGACAGAGAGGGGAATTGATTGTTGACAGAGGGGGGAGAGGCAATGGGGGAACGGATGAGAGAGGCAGAGAGTGGAGAGGATGGCAGAGAGACAGCGAGGGGAGAGGTTGGGAGAGAGACAGAGATTTTTTTAAGATAGATACTAAATATTGTATGGATATTTGTATTTCTCCACAACACTCCCCCTATGACACTTAACCCAGGGTGCAATCTTAATGAACGTTTCAAGCATTGCAACTAAAACAGATATAAAAAAGAATAAAAAATGATAAACCTAATTAGAAGTAGAGGCATGATCTTCAGCCTGGCTCCTAAAGAGACTCAAGGCCCCTAAAGGATCCAGTACAGATGAGTTTCCTACTACATGGATATATTACATCTCACAGAGTCCTTTGCACCTACTACCCTTCCCAACAAGAGCATTGCAAAAAAAAACAATTATATATAGCAAAAAAAAACAACAAAAAAATACAAATTAAAAAGCAATTATAATAGTCCAATATTATCTGTGGAAAAATGTAAAAGTCTCTCAATAATGGAGTCCTTAGCACAAGGTTCAAAGTCCAGATGTTAAAAGTCTGTTGAAGAAAAAAATCAAATACTGATGAAAAAAAAAACAATAGGTTCATAAAAAATAATAAATCCGGATAAAAATAAGTGAGCACATGTTTGACCAAGTCCATATAAAAAGGAAATAGTCCAATGGGGTGGATGAAAACATCCACATAAGCTGTTATATGTTACCATGATATAGTCCAGATTGCGGTGCAATAGATATAATAGTTTAGATATGTAAATAAAACAATGGTTAATGCAAACAAAATGGCCTCACTTGATTTTCACAAAACACAACCCAACCAATTACCAATAACTAGGCCATAGAACCAGTTTCCCTTTATCCTTATTGTCTTATGAGGTATTTAGGTGATAGATGTAGTTTAATAACCAATACATTTTCCACTGATATTACTAACAATCCAGAGTTTATGCATGATAACTTCTTCTTTCCCTAGTTGCTCTTCCTTATCAGATGTTAGTACATACTAGATCCTAGCAAGTTGATAGAACAAGGTGCATAAGTGTTAGAAGTAGATGGACAGTAAAAAGGAAGACAGGTATAGTAAAAAGTAGAAAAAGTAAAAATGGAAAAACAGTGAAAACTTATGCTCAGACAATCTTCATACAAACCCAGTCTTACACATCACACTTAGCCAGGCCCCTCTTTGTTCATACAATAAACAGGCCGATTGCTTCTGGATGGTGAGATCCTCTGGTCAAAGCAATAGACATCATGTGCAGATATTCAGGCACAGGCAGAGGTGTACGAAGTGTGGGGCGTGGGGGACACAGCGCGCTGGGTGGCTTTTCTTTAGGTACGGTAAAAATTACCCCACCAGCCGTCCGGGGCAGGTGCACCCCTGTGCCGTTCTCTCAGGCTCCCTGCTCCTCCCAGGCTCTCTCCTCTGATCCAGGGGGAGGAGTCTGCACAGGAAGAGCCAGCAGACCCCGCATGAAGACTAAGGTCAGATTGTTGAAGAGGGGGAGAGAGAGACATCAGAGGGACAGAGATGGGAGAGACAAAGGGGGAAGAGAATGGGAGAGACAGAGAGTGGGAGAATGGGAGAGGCAGAGGTGAAGAGGATGGTAGAAATAGAGAGGGGGATGATGGGAGACAAGGAGGGGAACGATGGGAGAGACAGAGGGGGAAAGGATGGTAGAAACAGAGAGGGAGAGGATGGGAGAGATAGAGAGGGGGGATATGATGGTAGAAACAGAGGTGGGAGGATGGAAGAGACAGAGGGTGGGAGAGACAGAGTGGGGAAGGATGGGAGAGACAGAGGTGGAGAGGATGGGAGAGAAAGAGAGGGGGATATGATGGTAGAAACAGAGAGGGGGAGGATGGGAGAGACAGAGGGTGGGAGAGATAAAGAGGGGGAATTTGGGAGAGACAAAGGTGGAGAGGATGGTAGAAACAGAGAGGGGGGAGGATGGGAGACAAGGAGGGGAACGATGGGAGAGACAGAGGGGGGAGAGGATGGTAGAAACAAAGGGAGAGGATAGGAGAGACAGAGGGGGGGATATGATGGTAGAAATAAAGAGGGGGGAGAATGGGAGAGACAGAGGGTGGGAGAGATAGAGAGGGGGCATTTGGGAGAGACATAGGTGGAGAGGATGGTAGAAACAAAGGGAGAGGATAGGAGAGACAGAGGGGGGGATATGATGGTAGAAACAAAGAGGGGGGAGGATGGGAGGGACAAAGGGGGGAGAGGGTGGGAGAGACAGAGTGGGAGATGATGGTAGAGCCAGAGGGTGGAGAGGATGGGAGAGACACAGAGGGGAGAGGATCGGAGAGACAGAGGGGGGAGAGGGTGGGAGAGACAGAGGGTGGAGAGGATGGGAGAGACACAGAGGGGAGAGGATGGGAGAGACAGAGAGGGGAGAGGATGAGAGAGACAGGGAGGGGAGATTATGAGAGTGACAGAGGGGGGAGATGTTGAGAGAGACAGATGATGGCAGAGACAGGGAGGGGAGATTATTAGAGTGACAGAGGGGCGAGATATTGGGAGAGACAGAGATGGGAGAGACAGAGAGGGGAGAGGATGAGAGAGACAGGGAGGGGAGATTATGAGAGTGACAGAGGGGGGAGATGTTGAGAGAGACAGATGATGGCAGAGACAGGGAGGAGAGATTATTAGAGTGACAGAGGGGCGAGATATTGGTAGAGACAGAGATGGGAGAGACAGAGAGGGGGAGGATAAGAGAGAAAGAGGGGGGAGAGGTAGTATTTATATGTATGATATATCATTAATTAATTTTGACATGTGACCCCGCCCCTTTTATCCTCATGCCCCGCCCACCCCTCCCTAATCACGCCTTTGCGCCATATCATGACTCCGCCTACTGCACATTCACTTATCCACACCTCAAGGTGCCCCATACCACTGAACCCTATATTTATAGGTGTGAAATAATTTATAGAACGTATTAATAAAATATAAAAAGTGGCTCCATTATTTACTGTAGCCTTACTAAATTATAGAAAGGTTTAGTAACGGGGTCACATGTGCGCTGTGATCTTATTAATAGATTAAAAACATGAATCCAGCACCTGTGGACTTTCTGTATTAAATGATCCAATCTGCGGTGTTATACGCTTTAGAGAGATATTTTCACCAATATCCTTATTAACATACACCAAATATATATATATTATTTATTATTACAGTTCATTGACTACGCCCATAAGACCTATACTTGTTGAATTACAGAACCCATTGTAACGTATCCGCTTCATTATAGGTTTTTTTTGCTTTTAAATAAAAATGTTATTACCTATACATACAGCCCTACTAAATTAGCTCAACGTGTAAATCCAAAGCCCGTAACGTAGCCGTAAGACTTACAGCTATTAAATTAGACCCGTAAAGCAACCCATCCACGACTTCCGAAGTAAGGGTGAGAAAACGCTACGGGACGTGGAAATTTGAACTGCGCGGCCGCAAATCCTTTGATCTGTCGAGCCCGTAACTGTTACGTTTCCAATCATGCTATTAAATTGCAACAAATTTATTGGCGTTCAAGCCTGTAACCCGCAAATGGAGCCCAAAAGCCGGCAGGTACCAGAGAAGACCCTCTAGAGGGGTAAAGTCCAATCCGTTGCACGGTAAATGGAAGAGGGAAAGTGATGTTAGGTCTTAGAATTAATAGCACAATATTCTCAAGCTCGCAAATCAGCAAAGAAAATGTTATTTCATGTTTAATTTCCGTGTTATATCGTCCCGGCAATCAATGTGTTAAAACATATAATAGAACTCACATGTAATATAATATCATATTTACGGCTGTATTAATATTGCATTATTTCTGGAATGCGAGTCTGATCGTAATTCGTAATTGAACCCCGTAAGACTTTGATATCTGACCTCCATTTTTCCTTGACGTAATGATGACAATCTCTGTTTCCATTGGCTCTGTCTAAACCTGTAACTACGGGTTTGACTAATCGATCATGTTCACGGCCGCGCACCCAACGTTCGAAAACGGTTTATGGGTTTGCGTCTCAAGTCCATAACTCGCGGCATGTTCTAATCTAATAGCTATTTAACGCAGACGAATTTCAAGCCCGCAGTCCTTGTGGGCTTCCTGATGCCCCTACGGGCTGATAATGTGTTTATCGTCTGTTTTCTATAACTGATCTACAATACATAATGTAGATCATATTGTTAATCTTTTAATAAGATCACAGCGCACAATGTGACCCCGTTACTAAACCTTTCTATAATTTAGTAAGGCTACAGTAAATAATGTAGTCACTTTTTATATTTTATTAACAATTTCTATAAATGATTTCATGCCTATAAATATGGGGGTTCAGTGGTATTGGGTGCTTTCGGGTAGGGATAAGTGGATGCACAGTGGGCGGAGTCACTAAATGGCGCAAAAGCCGTGGTAAAAAAGGGGTGGGTGGGGTGTGAGGGTGAAAGGGTGGGGCCACCTGTCAAAATTAACTGTTGACGTATCATACATACATATACTACTCAATATATCCTGAATAGCTGAATAGATAATGGTGTATTTTAGCGGTAATTTAAAATACAAATGCTGTGTTTGTTTAAAAAACATGTATTAACAGAGAAATTAATTATGGCTTAAATGATATATACATATTTTTAAATATTTATTTTCTTTACAGTTATGTTGTTTTGTATGTTTGTTGTAAAGTTATATATTTGACTTAAAAAATAATAATAATATGTCTATATAATTTTTGCAAATTATTATGAGAATGGGGAGTTGTTTACAGTTTTTAATTATGTAAATTACCCTTAGGGTTTAGTCTCCCTAAGGGTAATAGGTGACTCCAGATGTGGACCCCTTGCTCCCTGTGCCTTAGTGAGTTTTGCTGCACCTCAGTGACGAGGCCCATAAAGGCTGAAACGCGTCTGGGGTTTGCTGTTTCTCTTGTTCAGGGTAGAATTGCCTGGTATTTCGGGGCTGGGTCACTCTTCTGAGTGGGACCAGACTGATATACTACAGGATATTTCTCCCTGTGAATGGCACAAGTGAGCTAAAAGAGGTTCCTCTCAGAGTGTCTTATCATGGCCATATAAATAATCTATTAAGGTTGGTTCGTTCTCTGATGAGCGCCTCTGACTTATTTTTTTTATTTTTTTTATTTTTTAATAACAAAGAATTACATGTAATACATAATTAACTATTTCCTACCTTATAGGCTACAATGGAAAAGTACCGTTTTAGGTAATAAAAGTATAATATATTACTACTAGCGACTTGCCCGGCAATAAAAAGTGAAGCCTGGCAATGCTGTTGGCCACACAACGGGAGCCTCTCCCCCTCTGCTTTACTGGCCTCGCAATGAGTGCCTTTGGCGCTTATTGCTAGCCTCCCCCCCTCTACCTCTCCAACCTTCTATATTACTGGCCTCGCAATGAGCGCCAAAGGTGCTCATTGCGAATCTCTCCAGCTGTCTACTTCCTCCCTTATGTCTCCTTTCCCCCCTCCTCTCCCTCCCTTGTGTCTCCTCCCCACCTGTGTTTTTACCCCACCTCCCCCTCCTGTGTCTCTAACCCCTCCCCTGTGTCTCTTTCCCTCCTGTGTCTCTTTCCCCCTTTCCCCCGTGTCTTTTCTCCCTCCCCTGTGTCTCTTTCCCCCTTCCCTTGTGTCTCTTTCCACCTATCCCCACCTCCCCTGTGTTTGTTCCCCTCTCGTGTCTTTCCCCCCTTTCCCTCCCATGTGTTTTGTCCCCCCTCCTCTTCCCCCTCTGTCTCTTCTCCCTTCTCTCACTCCCCTGTGTCTCTTTCCCTCATACTCTCCCTCCCCTATGTCTCTTTCCCTTCTGTGTCTCTTTTCCCCTCCCCTGTGTCTCTTCCCCACATCTCCCTCCCCTGTGTCTCTTTCCTTCTCCCCTGTGTCTCTTTCCAACTCCCATTGCCTTTGTCGCCCCCCGTGTCAATTTCCCCCTCCCCTGTGTCTCTTTCCCCCCTCTCCCACCCATGCGTCGCTTTCCCCCCTCCCTCCCATGCGTCTTTCCCCCTCCCCCCATGCGTCTTTCCCCCTCCCCTGTGTCTCTTTCCCCCCTCCCCTGTGTCTCTCCCCCCCCTCTGTGTCTCATTCACCTCCCCACACGCGCATGCGCATTGTGCGCCTTATGCCGCTCTTTGCGCATGCACGGCTAACGCCACGCTTTGAGCATGCACGGCTTTTCCGCGCTTTGCGCATGCGCAGCTAAAGCCGCACAATGCGCATGTGCGGTTGTGATCATGTCACTGCAGAGATCTTCAGAGACTGATAAGCATGTCTTTTATAATATAATCTGTTTAAGAACCAGCTTTATCTTTGGTGTTAATATGTCTTTGTGATTTGTTATTTAGACAAATGTGTAACTAAGACCCGAATATGTCCTTTATACCAATGATTGGAATGTAATTAGCTGCTTATCTGTTTTAGGTTAATGTCCCTGTAACTCACAGCTTTGTTCCACATTACTATGCACACAGTAACCAGAACCAATTGTTACAGGCCATGGATTTTAGGGATTTACTATCTAATATAAGTGAGGGATTTACTATCTGATATAAGTGAGGGATTTACTATCTAATATAAGTGAGGGATTTACTATCTAAAATAAGTGAGAGATTTACTATCTGATATAAGTGAGGGATTTACTATCTAATATGAGTGAGGGATTTACTATCTAATATAAGTGAGGGATTTACTATCTAATAAAAAGAGAGATTTACTATCCAATATAAGTGAGGGATTAACTATCTAATATAAGTGAGTGATTTACTATCTAATATGAGTGATGGATTTACTATCTAATATAAGTGAGGGATTTACTATCTAATATGAGTGAGGGATTTACTAACTAATATAAGTGAGTGATTTACTATCTAATATGAGTGATGGATTTACTATCTAATATAAGTGAGGGATTTACTATCTAATATAAGTGAGGTATTTACTATCTAACATACGTGAGGGATTTACTATCTAATATGAGTGAGGGATTTACTATCTAATATAAGTGAGAGATTTACTATCTAATATAAGTGAGGGATTTACTATGTAATATAAGTGAGGGATTTACTATCTAATGTAAGTGGGAGATTTACTATCTAATATAAGTGAGAGATTTACTATCTAATATGAGTTAGGGATTTACTATCTAATATAAGTGAGGGTTTTACTATCTAATATGAGTGAAGGATTTACTATCTAATATAAATTAGGGATTTACTATCTTATATAAGTGAGGTATTTACTATCTAATATAAGTGAGGGATTTATTATCTAATATAAATGAGGGATTTACTATCTTCTTGGTCCTAGTCCCAAGTAATCCCTGATAGTGTCGTCTTACAACAACTACAAGGACCTTTCTTACATCCTCCCAGTCCCTCCCACCAGCTCGGTCTCTATTAACCCCTTATATGCTGATTCCACCATCCGTCCTGGCTCTATGATGTGACCTCATATCAGTTGGACACGACTGAACGACCAAACAACAACAAAATGGCTTTAGCATCTGATTTTGTTTTTTCTCTTCTAGTTCCCTATCCATCATGGGGGGATTAGCCATGTTTGGGGGTAACAACCCAGCCCCATGACACTCACTGATGAGACTCAGGCCTGTACATGTTTTTTTTGTAGTTATAAATTCATTATTATGGAGTAAATACGGTGTCAATACACATGGTCAGAGTTGGTGTAATATTTTATCTTATATTATTATTTTTTATGATATATATTATTATATTTAATTCAATCATTTGGGATCTTGATTAGTAAATACAGGGCCCTCCATGTTTTGTTTGCATTGTGTTAATATTATTATGACATGAACGTCCCCCTGTATAGTGCTAAGGAACATGTTGGCGCATTAGAAATAAAGGAAATAATAATAATAGTCACGCCTGGTAATATAATATATCGGCCCTGTTCTTCCACGCACCACTAGCCACATTTCTAGCTGCCCTTTTGTTGCCTCCACCCCCACCATCATGCAGTCTCTCATCAGCATAGAAAACAGAGATTTGATGGTTAATAACACTTAATAACCCCTTCTGGATAACTACCTTGTGCACCTTAATGAAGCTGTGAGCTATACCATATAAGGTCACTCAAAATAGGTAGGTCTTAGCAGAGAAGTCAGACAAATCCCGGTCCCCTGGAGAAGGGACTGGCAACACACCAGTATCTTTGCCAAGAAAACCTTACAGATAAGCACGGCCATAAACAAGATGTGCCTGGTGTGCTGTGGTCCATAGGCTCACGGAAAGTAGGATGTATATGTAATTGTAAATATATAGAGAGAGAGCACAAACAAGGAATAGTACATTAGTGATTACATTTAAATGTCTGAAAAAAAAGTTAATAAACGTATTTCCTGCTGTGATTTCTCAGTATTACAGTTGATGCATTTCATACATGGCTCCTTTTTAAGCTTATGCACCCTGTATTTCACAGCTTAAAGCACAACATCGGAATGGATTATGCACAAGCCAGGACTCCTAACCACATACAGACTGTTTCACGGTGACTGACGATCATCTGTGTGGTGTCAGTGCCTTGTTTGTGTGTGAGCTTTTTGTAGATAGTTCTTCACTACAGCAATCGTTTCACATATGGTGGGCTGAGGAGGGAGAAGAGCCGCCACCGTACATAGTACAAACAATGAATAGTATATTAGTGATTCCATTTGAATGTCTGAAAAATAAGTTAATAAACTTATTTCCTGTTCAATTTCTCAGAAATACGGTTGAAGCATCGCACTCTGGGAAAACTCGGCAGGACATGCAAATGAAGCCACAAGCTCACTCTAAAATTCCAATAACCATTTTATACATGGCTCCTTTTTTAAGCACACTGTAAGCAAAGAAGACGGCCTTAGTAGGTCTTAGAACGAGCTGAGGAGAACTTCTAGACAAGTAAGTTTGTGTGAAATAAATCAATAGCTAGGCAGATAAGGGCAATATATGTCTGTGTGTGGGGGGTTATATACTTATAGTATGAGTGGGGAGTAAGGAGTGTATGTAGGACTATACAGGAGGATTATGGGATATGTAAATGAGACTATACACTAACACACAGTGATACTAGAGAGATACACACCCCTCGCCCCACACTACATATCACTCATTCCATGCAGTATATAGTTATATTCCCAGGATAGATACAATATGTATATGGGGGCTATATATATCTATGTATACAGAGCCTGAGGATCATGGGAAATATCTACCTGTATATAACTCTATCTATCTATCTATCTATCTATCTATCCCTCTATAAATGTATCCCTCTATTTATCTATCTATCTATCTATCTATCTATCTATCTATCTATATATCTATCTATCTATCTATCTATCTATCTATCTATCTATCTATCCCTCTATAAATGTATCCCTCTATTTATCTATCTATCTATCTATCTATCTATCTATCTATCTATCTATCTATCTATCTATCTATCTATCTATCTGTCAATCTATCCCTCTATAAATGTATCCCTCTATCTATCTATCTATCTATCTATCTATCTATCTATCTATCTATCTATCTATCTATCTATCTATCTATCTATCTATGTGTCTATCTATCTATCTGTCTATTTGTCCCACTGTCTTTCTGTCTGGGGGGGGGGGGTTATATACATAAAGTATGAGTGGGGATTAAGGAGTGTATGTAGAACTATACAGGAGCTGAGGATTATGGGATATGTAAATGAGACTATACACTAACACACAGTGATACTAGAGAGATACACACCCCTCCCCCCACACTACATATCACTCATTCCATGCAGTATATATTCCCAGGAGAGATACAATATGTATATGGGGGCTATATATATCTAGGTATACAGAGCCTGAGGATCATGGGAAATATCTACCTGTATATAACTCTATCTATCTATCTATCTATCTATCTATCTATCTATCTATGTGTCTATCTATCTATCTATCTATCTATCTATCTATCTATCTATCTATCTATCTATCCCTCTATCCCTCTATCTATTTATCTGTCTGTCTATCTGTCTATCTATCTATCTATCTATCTATCTATCTATCTATCTATCTATCTATCTGTCTGTCTGTGACTGGTTATCAGGTGTGAGTGGGATAAAGACAGGAAGTGATACCGGATATAATGATATTATACTATATATATATAATACAGAGTGATGGGAGAGGAGCTGTCTATTTATATCTATCTGTCTATCTATCTCTCTCTATCTGTCTATCTATCTGTCTATCCCTCTATCTATCTATCTATCTATCTATCTGTCTATCTGTCTGTCTGTCTATCAAAAAAATGAAAACGCAAAACACTGCCAAACGCAATGCACTTTCACACAGAAACATACAAACTACAAAATACACTTTTACAAAAGACGTAAAATGCTCACGGCTGCGTAACACATTAATAACATTACGAATCTACAATGGCGCTTTACACAACTAAACCAACGGTTTGCCCTCGCGCACACAACCAATTTCTAATGCACAATTGGGACATTCATTACACTTTATCATCAGGGCACCAACACTCAAACTGTACATTGTATGGTGCCGAATAATATAAACAGATTGTTAGCTCTTCAGGCTATTGATTGCTGAATATATTAATTACAAATAGGTAAAGTATATTAATTTATTCAATAAATAATTCCTTCATTATTAGTTAACTAAATATAGATAAATATACATCTCTCTTTAGGATGAGTGACTAAGATGCTCAGAGGAGCAAAAGTACACAAGAGGAGAGGCTCGCAATGAGCGCCGAAGGTCCTCAGAGCACAAAAAGGTTTACATTGTGTGTCAAACAGAATTCCCATGGCTTAAAATGTTATTGCCCCGTTATTTTTGACGGGCAAGTCGCTAGTGTAACGGAACCCATCACTGTTTTACCCTGTTTTATGATTATTATGGTTAAAATATGATCCTACTATATGTATGCTGGTTTATGCTCTGCAGAATATTAGCCAGACTTTTGCAGACCTAGGCTAATAGATAATCCTATTACAGAGATTCAAGAGATAAGAAAGTTGTAAAGGATCCTTGCATTTTCCAAAGTGTTTTCATTCTCTGATAAGAACAAAGAAGAATGATCTAATTAATGTCTGATTGTATCCAAGTTGCCAGGGAGGTGTGACTCACCTATTGTCCTATATGTGTATTGTATGGGGGATATGTGCAATGTCTGTGTGTTATGTGTAAAAGATACTTTTACTAACTTTTGAACCCCTGGTCTGATTCATGCCATTTTTGTATATGTTGTTCCCCTCGGTGAGAGCTATTGAATGGTGCGGGACTTAAAGGTGGACCCCCTGTATTTGGGGTACATCCAGAATGTGGTTAAAATTGTGTCTGTTTTAATTGTGTTACCTGTTATCTGAGGGGAGGAGACGTGGGGGTTGAACCATGTAGATAATTGGCTGTTGTGATAATTATGTTGGTGTAGCCCTTCAGAGGGCACCATTGCATAAAAGGAGATTCCCTGTCATTAAAATATAGTTCTACTTGACCCTTCAAAACGTAGCCTTGTCTCGTTATTGGAGGGGATCGCTATCATACTGGGGATTGCTATGCTTTTGCATACTCCCTTGAGCTGTAACTACTGAACGCTTGTTCCTGATGTACTATCCTTGGAGTCTGTGGTGGTTTTGGTGTCCGGTGCAGTGCTTGTAGGCCTCGACGCAAACTAGGACGCGTCCATCAACGGAGGTACCCGGTCAGGGTTCCAGTAGATCCGTTACAGCTAGTGTATGTGTGTATATATATATATATAACCTTTACTGTTGATGGTTTGGGCAAGTCTACTTCTCTCCACCACCAATGAGATGTCAGGGGAGGGGAGCAGATCCGCCCTGGTGTCCTAAAACATCCATTAGACTGCTCTGATTTCCCACATTATTATGTCTCCAACACCTCCTAAAACACTATATATATACTGGGTAACAAGAAAGCCATCCACTCCAAGGCCCTGAGGTAGGGTTCCAGCAGCTGAAGGTAGAAAACTCTGGAGCTGAACAGAAGGCCCTCCCCTGGATTGTGAAAGAGCAGACTGGGGCAGACAGGGCTATCCACTGGAAAGGAGCTTAAAGAGACACTAAAGTCCCATATTTACAGTACCCTAGTATGAGCTTCTTTAGTCATTCAGTCATGCTGACCCGCTGTGACCCTATGGACACCAGATACAATTTAACTGGTTGTGCTACTGGAGTACATCGGTATATATATATATATATCACATATAATAGTTGTCAAACTGCGATTCGTCCTCACGCTTGCGACAAGGGAGGAGGGGGGAGAGACACACAGGGGAGGGGGGGAGAGAGACACACAGGAGAGGAGAGGGGAAGACACAGGGGAGTGAGAGGAGGCGACAGAGGGGGGACGGACTGAAAGAGACACAGTTGAGGGAGAGGGGAAAAGAGACACAGTGGAGAGGGAAAGAGACACAGTGGAGGGAGAGGGGAAAGAGACACATCGGGGACAGGGGACACACAGGGCAGGAGGGGAGAGACAGACAGGGGGAGAGGGGAGAGACAGACAGGGGAAGAGGGTAGAGACAGACAGGGGAAGAGGGGAGAGACAGACAGGGGAAGAGGGGAGAGACAGACAGGGGGAGAGACAGACAGGGGGAGAGGGGAGAGACAGACAGGGGAAGAGGGGAGAGACAGACAGGGGGAGATGGGAGAGACAGACAGGGGGAGAGACAGACAGGGGAGGAGGGGAGACAGACAGGGGAGGAGGGGAGACAGACAGGGGGAGATGGGAGAGACAGACAGGGGGAGAGACAGACAGGGGAGGAGGGGAGACAGACAGGGGGAGAGGGGAGAGACAGACAGGGGGAGAGGGGAGAGACAGACAGGGGAAGAGGGGAGAGACAGACAGGGGAAGAGGGGAGAGACAGACAGGGGGATAGGGGAGAGACAGACAGGGGAAGAGGGTAGAGAAGCAAAGCGAGCCCACTGCAACTGCGGCCCTGCGGAGTGGGGCTATCTAGATAGACGGAAAGATACATAGAAAGACAGATAGATAGCCCCACTCCCATCAATCTGCATTATAGATATATAGTATAATATCATTATATCCGGTATCTGTTCCTGTCTTTATCCCACTCGCACCTGATAACCAGTCACAGATAGATAGATAGATAGATAGATAGAGAGATAGATGTATTTTTAGTTATCAGAGCTCCTTTGGCGCTCATTGCAAGGCTTGCGCTGATGGCCTTTTGGCGCGCATTGCGTGCCTCTCCCCTGGTGTAGTTGTGCTCCTCTAAACACCGTGACGCTCCTTGTGAGGTGCGCGCTGAGCCTTGTTTTCTTTTTTTTCGGCGGTCATTTTTTCTCTCACCTAAGGGATTTTCGAGTGGCGAAAGTCTCTAAATTGGCTTAAAAACCGCGTGTAACCTCATTCAAAGTTACATAGTTACATAGTATTTAAGGTTGAAAAAAGACTTTCAGTCCATCAAGTTCAACCTTTTAAGATCTCCTCTGATCTGCAATATGCGGATTAACTATTAATTCATTAGTTGTTAATTAATTATTAATCAATTATTTAATGTTTTTTTTTATTTTTTTTATTATTATTAATTAGTCCAGAGGAAGGCAAACAGAAAAAAAACAAGCGAGACATAGCCAATTGTCTCAAGGGGATATGTAAAAAATTTGGATCATTACTGTCTCTCTAATTATCCATGATAACCCTGAATACCCTTTTTAATTAGAAATAAATCCAGTCCCCTTTTAAAGTTATCTATCGAATCCGCTGTCACCACCTCCTCTGGTAGAGAATTCCACAGATTAACCACCCTTACTGTGAAGAACCCTTTTCTTTCTTTAAAGTGGAATCTTTTTACTTCTAACCTCAAGGGATGTCCTCTTGTCAGTTGGAAACCTCTTGGCACAAAAAGCTCCCCCGACAAATCTTTATACTGACCCTGGATGTATTTATATAAGGTAATCATATCTCCTCTTAGACGCCTTTTTTCTAGAGAAAATAAGTTTAATTTGGTTTCTTCATAACTTAGCCCCTCCATTCCCCTTATTAGTTTTGTTGCCCTTCTCTGTACCTTTTCCAGCTCTAAAATGTCCTTTTTATGAAGTGGTGCCCCAAATTGTACTCCATATTCCAAATGAGGGCGTACTAGAGATTTGTATAGTGGCAGAATTATATTTGCTTCCCTGGCTTCTATACTCTTCTTAATACATGCTAATATTTTATTTGCCTTTGCAGCTGCTGCTTGGCTTTGAGCGCTGTTACCTAGGTGGTTGTCCACAAGCACTCCCAAATCCCTTTCAATATCTGATACACCTAGATTTGCTCCATTAAGATTATAAATTATAAATTGCATGGCTATTTTTCCTTCCCAGATGCATAACCTTACATTTATTCGTATTAAATCTCATCTGCCATTTAGATGCCCATTCCTCAATTTTATGTAAATCCCCTTGGAGGGAAAGCACATCATTTTCTGATTTAATTACCTTGCACAACTTCGTGTCATCAGCGAAAATGGAGACACCACACTCCAATCCTACCTCTAAGTCATTAATAAATATGTTAACAAGGAGAGGACCTAATACTGAACCCTGAGGAACCCCACTTACCACATTATTCCTGTAATCCAGGAGGAAATTCCTGTAAATATCAGTGAAGGTGAGTAATATCTTATGGACAATGATCACTTACTTCAGTCCTTATTGAGGTTGATTTCTCCTTCATCTCTCACCCAGGAAGTTTTACAAACATCGCAGCTCATGATAAAGGTGAATTAAATAGATTTTAAGACACAAACACCAGATTGATAGTAAATAATTACAATGGTGAAGGTCTATAATCTGTTTATCTCTATCTGTAGGACCTTTAGATGTGAAGCCTCCAGTTGTGTCCAAGGTTGAACAAGAAGATCTGAATATAAGAGATCAGCAGCAGGTGAAGGAGGAGGAGAGTCCTGGGAGTATCAGGGAAGGTGAGGAATTAATACACAATAAGAACATTAATAATACATTCTGTAACGTCACACTGTCACCATAACTATATTTATTTTATCTTAAAGAGAATTCAAAACTGTCTATACATTGCAATAGCTATTTATCTCTGTAGTACATAATTCTCGAGATATACAGCATTGTTTGTGCAACTCAGTATCGTAATGGATATCTCAGAGAGCTTGATAAGGGTGGGGCGAGGGTCTAGAATTTAGTACTGGCCAATCATTACTAATATCAGTCTATAACTTAATGTCTAACACATGCACGCAGTAAATGTACGGGATAATTCACATTCACATATATAGTTGTCAGTGTCCAGAATGCTTACGATGTTGATCACGCTTTGAGGCCCTCGCGCAGCAATAATCGGCGAAGGCGCTCATTGCAGGCCTCGCCCTGAGCTCCAGAGGCGATCATCGCCAGCGGCGCCGCACTTAGGCTTAGGGCTTGCGATAAGCATGCCAGCGGCGGACGCAGGACTTACGACCCGTACGACTTAGTACCTCAGTCTGTATATTTACACCCGGGATCTGTTTCTGTAGATATTTATGTCAGATAGTTGTGTAAATCTGTACAAACCTAGAGGGGCTTCTCTCTCTTGTGACTAACAGGACCCCAAGATGGAGATCTATATCCTGACTTATATAATGAGGTTGGAGAATATGAGAGAGATGAGAAGTCTATTCACCAGATGGAAACCCATTCAGATCCCTGTGAGTGATAATAATAACTCCTTAGAGTGGCAACTCCTTAGAGATGAGAGATAAACTTCAAATATATAAGAAAATTACCAATCACTATCAAATATAAAATACAGTTTTATTGTAGTCCAGTCAAAACAGAATCACAACGTATAGAAAAATATTACAGCAAATACAGTCCCTATTGGAAAAACAACCTCAGACACAGCCCCAACGTGCGTTTCGTCAGCCGAACGCTGACGTCATCAGGGCGGTGTTTATATTACAAATATGCTTACATATACTATAGTATCTAATCAAGGTATAAATCAATGGGCAATTAGTGTCCTCATAATACAAAGTTATACATCTATCAGTTAAAAAAATATGTAAAGTTCGATATATTCAGTATAACACACATAGGACATATATCAATAGTCATTTATACATAACCACATCCCTTTATACATAACCACATACCAAAAGGCAAGATTTAAGAATTTATAATAATAATAATAATAATAATGTATTTGTGTCCATGCTCTGAATTAGAGATATAGGAATATTATGGTAATATATTATAAGTAATATGTAATACAAATCTGTATAAATATCACACAATAAGCCCCAAGTGTAAGGAATTATTTTACTAGCAACTTGCCCATCAAAAATGACGGGGCAATAACATTTTAAGCCATGGCAATGCTGTTTGCCACACAATATAAGGCTTTTGCTCCTCTGTGGAACTTCGGCGCTCATTGTGAGCCCCGCGCTGTGCACCTTCAGCTCTCATTGTGAACATATCTTCTTGTGTACTTCAATTGTCCGGCTTTGCAATGATCAGCTTTTGGCGCTTATTGCGAAGACAGATATATAAGTACAGTGTACAGTGAATTAATAAAGTAATATGAATTAATAAATCAATATACTTTACCTATTGATATCTAATATGCAGCAATCAATATCCTGAAGAGCTAACAATCTATTTGGATTTTCCTGCATCTGAAAATGTACAGTTGGAGTGTTGATCATCTGAGGAGAAAGTGTCAGCAATGTGGCAAGTGTGCAGTGTAAATAGGCTACGTGTTTAGGCGGGTAAGGCGACATTTTAGAATCCTAATGTTATGAGTTGTAAGTAAGTGTTGTAAAATGTGTTACTTGGCTCGCGAGCATTTTCCGTCCGTCCCTTGTAATGGTATATTTTTTCCTGGCTAACTCGTACGTTCCTGGACGTGATTTTCGCAGCTCTGTGTCTTTTAGCCTCGTTTTTATTTTTTTCATCCGTAATTTTTTTCTCTCTTAGTCGATTTTCAAGTGCTGAAACTTCTTAAATGCCACCTAAATTTGCGTACAACCTCACCCCCAGACGTCCTGGCTGTCTCCCCGTGCTGTGTGTGATGCTTGTTTTTTATATTTAGTTTTTATTTTTCTGTGTTTTTGGTGTTTTTTGATGTACGCGCTTCGGCCGTTAACTTCATATTTTTTTATTTTTCTAAGTCCCTATTTCCTCATTCCGCATTATTATTTTTTTCTTAGTCCCGGGGTCTGCATTTGTGGCCTGCAGTCAGCCTTTGGCTCATTGCAGCTGACGTGGGAGCCTTTGCGAGGTCCGCATTTGTGGCCAGAACAGTTCTGCGTGCTAGCTTTTGACATTTATTATATGTGATTATTTGCCGGTAAACTGTGAGCTCAGCACATATTGTGCACAGATGCACTCTATGGTCTCTACATGTACACTCACCCACTCACCTCATTCCCCATGGACCCTACACGTACACTCACCCACTCACCTCAATCCCCATGGTCTCTACACGTACATTCACCCACTTACCTTAATCACTATGGACCCTACACGTATACTCACCCACCTACTTCAATCCCCATGGACCCTACACGTACATTCACCCACTTACCTTAATCCCTATGGACCCTACACGTACATTCACCCACTTACCTCAATCCCCATGGACCCTACACATATACTCACCCACTCACCTCAATCCCCATGGTCTCTACACGTACATTCACCCACTTACCTTAATCACTATGGACTCTACACGTATACTCACCCACCTACTTCAATCCCCATGGACCCTACACGTACATTCACCCACTTACCTTAATCCCTATGGACCCTACACGTACATTCACCCACTTACCTCAATCCCCATGGACCCTACACATATACTCACCCACTTACCTCACTCCCTATGGACTCTACACGTACATTCACCAACTTATCTCACTCCCTACGGACCTAAATGTTCATTTCAATGTAATGTTTTTATTTTTTTTTTATTTTTTTTTCAAAATTATTTTATTTTTATTGTAATTATTTATTTTTAGTAAATTAAGTTTTTATAATTTACATACATTTTTAGTTAGGTGTTAAGATATTACAGATTTGTACAGGTACCCCCATGGTAGAGGATTAGGGTACTATGGAAGTCCATAGGGACCCCTATGGTAGATGACTAATTTTAGATACCATGGGGATCCCTATTGGGGATGGTTGGTGGTGCATTCCAAGTGCCCTCTGAACACTTAGTACAATTTCTTTACTAATATAACCTATCTCAGAAAACGTAGTGCCCATTTTATTAACAGCATCTACTATTTTATTCCTATTACTGTTTAATCTCCACACTCTCAGCATCTGGGTAAGGTCATCCTTTTTCAATGATAATGGATGAAAAGATTAAGCATATAGAAGAGTATTTGTATCGGCGTGCTTAATACTCCACTGTGATGTCATTATTCAACTTTATGTAGATATCGTTATCACTTAATTGATTCAAAATCTCTTTCAAATAATCCTCATAAATCATAAGCACTAGGGAACATTTCTTATTTGCTGGTGTAATGACCCCAATCTGCCATTTTATTTTCATTAGCACAATTCCTGATAGAAGACTTTGCACACACAGGAAGTTTGTATCTGCACAGTGGGAAAGTGTCAGTAACTACAGTCGGTGCTCTCCACAGAGCTAATGGGCAGATTGTTAGTTTACAGAAATACACACCCAGTAACAGGCATAAAAAATGACAGCCTGCAGCAGGCAATAATTGCATGTAGAAGTTGCAATATGTAAAGTTTGTGTTTATACAGTATTTGTTTTTTCTTTTAAATAACACTTTGCAGACTATCAGATTTAGTTAAGCAAAAGACCATAATTGATGATAATTGGTATGCACCGGATCACACTGCACTCTATATACTGTACATTAAGACATATTTTGCTTTGTTTTTGTATGATTTGACCTTTTATTAACTGCAAAGTGGTCTCTTTAATTGATTGTAATTAGTATAATAGATATATACTAACTAGTTATTTCCATATAGAAAAATGTTAAAGCTGTCAGAATTTACTCCTGGTGCTTTTTTTTTTTTTTTCAACAGATGGATCCAGGATTTGGAATAACATTGGAGAAGACCACATTTGTAACACAGTAGAAAAACTATTTTCATGTTCTGAATGTGGGAAATGTTTCAGTCGGGTCTCATATCTTAATAGCCATAAAATGACTCATCCAGGAGAAAAGCCTTTTCCGTGTTCTGAATGTGGGAAATGTTTCAGTCAGGTCTCTCAGATCTTAATAAACATAAGAGGACTCATACAGGTGAAAAGCCTTTTCCATGTTCTGAATGTGGGAAATGTTTCAGTCAGGTCTCAGCTCTTAATAGCCATAAGAGGACTCATACAGGAGAAAGACCTTTTCCATGTTCTGAATGTGGGAAATGTTTCAGTCATGTCTCAGCTCTTAATAAACATAAGATGACTCATACAGGAGAAAAGCCTTTTCCATGTTCTGAATGTGGGAAATGTTTCATTCAGGCCTCACATCTCAAGCTACACATGAGAACTCACACAGGATAAACACCATTTGCATGATCTGAAACTCACATGAGAAAATGTTTCAGTAAGATTTGAAATGACACAAGAAAACTCACACAGGATAAAGACCAGTTGTATGTATGGTATGTGGGTAAGGGTTTAATATGAGTCCGCCATTACACATCAACATGACACATCATGCAATTCTACTTCACTCATATAAATGTAAGTAATTAAAAACGTTAGCAAGCTCATAAAGATCGATGGATATCTGAGTTGTAAATCACGTTAATAGAGCAGTAAGTTGTACTAATGTATCAGCTTGTATTATTACAATACATGATATGATGCTGGACTGGACATTGCTGCTTTTTGCTTGGTTACCAATAACCTTTCGATTTAAGGTATCCAGAATGTATAGACTTTGCTCTACACCATCATGCTGAGCACTCATAATACATTTGTGGACCTGTAAACTAAGCTTTCTATATTTTTTATAAAATCTTTCTATATTTTTTAACCTTAATAGCCCCTTCCATTAATTTCCCTATTTTCTATGTACATTTGTTGCATCAAACAAAGCAATGAGTTTAAAGGGCTTGAAAATAAAAAAAAACTATGCTTTTAGGTACGGAAAGACTCATAAATGTCAATAAAGTTATTTTTTAATTGAATAAGAATTGACTGGGATATTTTTTGATTTAATCATACATCACCCTCATCCACTGTTCCCTCTAAGCTGTGCGCGCGCACACATACCCTGAGATGAGCGCACACAACTAAACATGGAGTGCACACAGATCCCTAGGGGGATATGTAATCTTAGTTTTCCCAATTAACTTTTTCCACACTAGGAGAAATAGATCTCCATTGACCCTTTTCCTTTTGCCGGTGCTCCCTTTGAGATAGCGCTGGTGGGCGGAGAAACTCGATAGGGCAAATCTGGTGCTGATGTCAGATGTCGACGTCCGACATTAGCTTGCTCTCTCAAAGCATCAGAGTCATTCACCCTTCCATGCTGTGTAAACAACATTTCAATGTGTGCACATAACAAATCAAAGAATCACACAGGACAAAAGGAAAAGGGTCAATGGAGATCTATTTCTCCCTGGGTGGAAACAATTAATTGGGAAAACGTTATAAGCACATAACAAAGAAAGGAATCATACATTGCAAAATGAAATGTATATAGGGTCAATGGAGATCTATTTCTTAATGGGTGGAAAAAGGTTCATGGGAAAACTAAAATTAAATATCCACCTGTAGGGAATTAGAAATAAATGTTCTTTCATGTGGAATTAGTACGTGATGCCACCAGGCTGGTGGAGATAGAGACTGAGTACTTGGTGGGAACAAAGAACAGAATCTGTGGTTAAATGACTGAAGATATTTAAAATATTTGAAGGAGTTACTATTTAGTAAAAATAGTGGACTTTTATGGTATACTATGGCCTTGATTCAATTGAGCTGTCGTTGTTTACAGGAGCCCGTAAACTAATTTGCTGTTCAATTGGCGTCTTTGTGCAAGCTGCAAACGATCTACGGGTTACAGGCTGAAAATCCCTGCGGTTGTAAAAATAGTAACTTACAACCCATCTAAGCCTTTGATCTTTCAAGCTCGCAACAGTTCCAATCGCAAAATCGCTATTCAATTGCTACAGTTCCTAAAGCCAGCAAATATTTTCACACCCGTAAATGTCAAATGTAGAAGGAAATCCAACGGGTACCAGATAGGACTCACAAGGGGGTTTAACCCCTGTTTGTAGCACTGTAAATGCAAATAAAAAATCAATACTACACTTTAAAAGATGGGGAAAGTGATGAAATACATTAGAATTAATTGCTCAACAGCCTCAAGCTCGTAAATCTGCAATCAAAAATTATTTTTTTATGTATAATTTCGGTTGTATATCAATTTTAGGAATCAATGAGTTAATAAATATCAGGCCACCCACATGGACTAGAACATTTCCTTCATTCATTTTATTATTGTGTACATTGCAGGATTGCGAGTCTGATCGCGTATCGGGCTCCTAAATTCTAATTGATTGACATGTAACCTCCATCTTTTACTGATGTCACGATGTCGATCTCATTTTCTATTGACTGTTTCTAAATCAGTAGTTACGGCCTTTCTTAATTGATCATGTTCACGCTCTGAAATGCTACTCATGATTGCATGGTTTAAGGGTTAGGCTTTCGGCCTGTAAGTTGCGGGCTTGTTCAATTAAATTGCTCTGTGATTGTAGCAAATTTCAATTGAATAAGGCCCTATGTAAGTTATGTTTAAGTATGCTCTGATATATGGACTAATACCCGCCACAGCTATCATCATTAAAACACTTAAAATGAATACAGTATAAAAGCCATTACTGTATAATTACTCCCACCCTAATTCACAACTCAATCCTATCAAAAGGAACAGAGTGATAGTGAAGTAAAAGATCACTCTTATTGACATGATTACAGCAATCCGAACCCTCAAGCAACCAGAAAAAAATAGAATCATGTACTTTAAATACAAATTAAGATTTACAGGGCTCAACAAATGCCAGGAGCCAGGTTATGATGCCACAAAATGCTTACAGGCACCTAGATTTCATCCCCTGTACGTCTCTGCAATTTGATTTTATCTGGAAGTAGACGGGCATGAGTGACTGAGCCAGGGCAGTGTTAGGGTTACATACCCCGTGCATGAGTGACTGAGTCAGGGCAGTGTTGGCGTTACACACCCCGGGCATGGGTGACTGAGTCAGGGCAGTGTTAGGGTTACATTCTCAGGGCATGAGTGACTGAGCCAGGGTAGTGTTAGGGTTACATTACCGGGGCATGAGTGACTGAGCCAGGGTAGTGTTAGGGTTACATTCCCCGACATGAGTGACTGAGCCAGGGTAGTGTTAGGGTTACGTTCCCCGACATGAGTGACTGAGTCAGGGCAGTGTTAGGGTTACATTCCCCGGGCATGGGTGACTGAGTTAGGGCAGTGTTGGCGTTACATTCCCCAACATGAGTGACTGAGCCAGGGCAGTGTTGGCGTTACATTCCCCGGGCATGAGTGACTGAGTGAGGGCAGTGTTGGTGTTACATTCCCCGGGCATGAGTGACTGAGCGAGGGCAGTGTTGGCGTTACATTCCCCAACATGAGTGACTGTGCCAGGGCAGAGTTGTCGTTACATTCCCCAACATGAGTGACTGAGCCAGGGCAGTGTTGGCATTACATTGCCCGGGCATGAGTGACTGAGTGAGGGCAGTGTAGGCGTTACATTCCCCGGGCATGAGTGACCGAGCCAGGGCAGTGTTGGCGTTACTTTCCCCGGGCATGAGTGACTGAGTCAGGGCAGTGTTGGCGTTACATTACCCGGGCATGAGTCACTGAGTCAGGGCAGTGTTGGCATTACATTCCCCGGGTTCAGCACTGCACCCTCCAGCCGAATGTACCTGTGAGTAAGTGAGGAGTGAAAGCTGCTGCTGCTAGAACAGCACTCACTGACACATATACTTAGCAGAGCATCCTATGTGCAGCTAATCTAGGCCTCTTTATTATGTAATTTCAATTTCACATTTCAAGCAATGTATGCTAGTGAGCTTAAGACACAATAACATTGATTATCACCTGACTTACTCTCCTTGCAAAATGTTGCACAATAGACATTTTTAGCATACACATACTCTATGATTCCTTGGATGAAGAAGCAATAAGAAATGTCTGGTTAAAAAAGGAATATAAGAATCAAAGTCTGTCTACTCCTGAGATAAAAAATGATGGCAATGTCCATGTTTTCCTAGACCAAACAAGAAGAGAAATTGAGAAACTATATGCAAAAAGAAAGAGAGGTAAATCAATCTCTATACTCAATATGACAGGAGAAGAGAAAAAAGCTCCAGGAGATCTAAAAACTGCCAATATCATAACCAAGCGCTCTTACATACAAAATACATACTCTGCTGTGTTGTGCGCTCTTGTTGTTGCCGAATCATAAACTCATCAATATATTCCTGGATAGCTGTCGGCTAAAAAAGATAACGGTGTATTTAACGGTAATTTAAAATATAAATGCTGTGTTTGTTTAAAAAAATAATAATAACAGATCATAAAGAAATTATCGCTAAAATTATATAGACATATTATTATTATTTTTCTTTTTTAAATCAAATATATAACTTTACAACAAACATACAAAAGGACATAACTGTAAAAAAAATATTTTAAAATAGCATCTAGACTTGTAAATATACAGTAAACGGTGCTACATATTTTTAAAATATATTTATGAACAACAAATACACCGGACACAAGCGCTAACTTTAAAAAAATACATTTATGAGTACAAATAGCGACAAACAATTTGTTCTAACCATAATAACACATACATTGTAAACAGCGTTGAGTAATTGATATACTATCTAATAAGAGAGAGATTTACTATCTAATGTGAGTGAGGGATTTACTATCTAACATAAGTGAGGGATTTACTGTCTAATATAAGTGAGGGATTTACTATCTAATATGAGTGAGGGATTTACTATCTAACTTAAGTGAGGGATTTACTGTCTCATATGAGTGAGGGATTTACTGTCTAATTTAAGTGAGGGATTTACTATCTAATATGAGTGAGGGATTTACTATCTAATATAAGTGAGAGATTTACTATCTAACATAAGTGAGGGATTTACTATCTAATATGAGTGAGGGATTTACTATCTAATATGAGTGAGGGATTTACTATCTAACATAAGTGAGGGATTTACTATCTAATGTAAGTGAGGGATTTACTGTCTAATTTAAGTGAGGGATTTACTATCTAATATGAGTGCTGTATTTACTATCTAATATAAGTGAGAGATTTACTATCTAATATAAATGAGGGATTTACTATCTAATATGAGTGAGGGATTTACTATCTAATATAAGTGAGGGATTTACTATCTGTAACAAAGTTGGAATAATAAGTCCAATATCTCCTCTGGTATACTGCAAAATATCCATATAGAAGTAATGCGCAGTCTCACAAGCCCCATAGGCTTCTCTTGCTTATGAGGAGCCCCGTGATAGGATTATCTATTAGGCTAGCAGCTGCAATAGTCTGCGGCCCAGATATTCTTCAGAGCATAGACCAACATATCTACAGTATAGCAATGTGATCATATTTTAACCATAAGAAATAAATAACCATAAAACAGGGTAAAACAGTGATGGGTTCCGTTATACACCTCCCCCGTGACCATAAGCCGGCATACACAGTCTGATCCCAACGGATCGGCCTGGGGATGTCCGGACAAAACTATTTGTTGGTCACTTCTCTAGTTCAGTTTGCCTAGACAACCCATTAGCATTACTGCAGTTCACATTGACTCACATTTCAAGAACCAAATAAACGCACACTTCATACAGCATTCACAGCAATAGACATTTCAAGGAGAGGGAAAATACATTTTACAAACTGGTTTCAAACAATTAAATAATGAGGCAGAAAAGCCTCAGCCTTCCAATTGAACTGAAGTCCTTTAGCACAACCGTCCCAAGTTGCAGAGTACATGCCTCCCCCAGCTCATGGTCGGGCCCCTATTGTACAGGGCCCACTGTTCTTCCCAGGCAACTCCACCCAAATAGTCCAGGATCCCACCCCAATAGTCCACAAGGTAGGCCCCCATTTCTGCCCCATAGCACTCGGGGGAGCCACACCAACGGGTTGTGATCCGTAAACAGGGTAAAGGGTTGTCCATACAAATATGGCTGAAACGTTTTGAGCGCCCATACCACAGCCAGGCTCTCTGCATTCCTTCCAGGTTCCAGTCCTTTCTCTTGTCTGTCCCCTCTCCTGTCTGTCCCCTCTCCTGTCTCTGTCCCCTCTCCTGTCTCTGTCCCCTCTCCTGTCTCTGATCCCTCTCCTGTCTCTGATCCCTCTCCTGTGTCTGATCCCTCTCATGTCTCTGTCCCTTCTCCTGTCTCTGTCCCCTCTCCTGTCCCTGTCCCCTCTCCTGTCCCTGTCCCCTCTCCTGTCTCTGTCCCCTCTACTTTTTCTGTCTGTTTCCTGTCCTGTCTCTTGGTGCCTGCAGCACTCTCTTGCTGGGCAACTTGGTCCCCTTGGTGCCCCTGGCACTCCTGCTGTGTGAGGTCCGGTTTCCTGTAGCTAGGGACCGGCTTTGTTCCCTCCCCACAGTCAATTACATAGTCCTTCTGGGCTCCTTGCTCAACTAGCACCTCTTGGAGCAACTCTCCTGGGGTGTAAGGGTACAGACATGGTTTATCTGACACATTCACTGCATTTTCTAGGGGGAAACATTTTCCATCCCCAAGAGTTGGTAAAGGGCCATCATTTACCCCTTCCCACTCCTCCGGTACCTCATCCACGAGAAGATCCCAGTGATCCTCCTCCTGATCCTCGGTTAAGTCCTCCTCAGAGAGCCCCTCTAGCCATCTCTGAGATACTTCTGCTTCCTCTGCCTCTGTGTCTGGGATGGTTTTAGATGCATTGTAGGGTAGTGTAGCTTTACCTGGTGTGGTGACCGATACTGCTGGTAATCCTTCTCTGCATAATTGCTCTGCTAGTTGTCTGGTTGCCAAGATGTAATATTGTACCTGTACCATCACTTTGGTTATAGTTTCTTCTGATGGAGGATTCAGGTAAAACGCCAGCCGTATCCTCAGCTCCTTTGCGACCTCACTTTCCTCCATCTCTGGTGCAAGTATAGCACTGCTGCTTCCGTACGACTGCTTCTCCATTGTGAGGCTTGGCTTCTATCCCATCACTGCCACCAAATGTAACGGAGTTGGAATCCTAAGTCCAATATCTCCGCTGGTATACTGCAAAATATTGGTAATCTTAGGAAGTTTATTCCCATTAGTGTTTCCCACTTATATCAGTAACAATATCTTTAACATATGGGTTTATTTACAATTTGGCCAACAAGTTAGTTGTCTATAATTTTTTATTACAATGATAACAACGACGAAATTAAAAAGATTTAAAAACAGTCTAAAATCAATGGAAACTGGATACTCCTCTGATAAACTGTGATTCAAGTCACTATTAAATAATTCATAGAGATATTAGCTTTCTCTTAATAATCATCAAAATTGTATTCCACTAAAGGTAACTTCTATCCATACATCACAAGGTCTTATAAGAGACTGTTATACATCCTTTTATAATTCAAAAGGAAAAGATGATGAGGTTACTTAAGACTTCTTCTTGTGTTAATGTTGGAATCAGTATGGTGGGTATAAAATCATACTTTAGATATTAGGAAAAAAATAGAGCAAAACTTATAGTTCTATATAGAAACTTAATATAGGAGACTTGGTAATTCCTTTATCTCCTATCTATAATCTATTGTGCCCTGATACTCAGGAATTAATTGAATAAGAATCATATAACTCACAATTCGTAGTTCATTGTGTGCAATGCACCTTTAAGGCAGTTATCCTGATTCATGTGACTAGCCCTGTTCTGGGATAATATGTCCTTATGCCTGACAGGCAATGTCTCAGGTAAATTTAATGTCTGAAACTTATATGGTTGTTACAGTCATTAGTTTCTATATATAACTAGCGAATTGCCCGTCAAAAAATGACGGCAACGGAATTGTAAGGTAGCTAATGTTGTTTTGTGTGTACTACTGAAATATATAATCCAAATGAATAAATGAATATACTTTACCTATTTTGAAGCATTGTGATGAAGAGCTGGCAATCTGTTTTGATGTTGCTGCAGCATTAGTGGTGTGGAGCTGCTGTGTAAGCGTGGTGAATTTGTGCAGTGTAATAGTGTGCGTCCGCGAGACGAAACCGTTAGCGAAGTTGTGTAGTTCCGCATTGTTCTAAAATGCCGGCTAATGTGTGGTATGCGTCTGTGGTGGAATATCCGTAGGTGTTTTGTGGTGTTTTGCGTGTTTCTTGTGGTGTTTTGCGTGTTTAGAGTGCTGTAGCCTCGTTTTCATTTTGTTCGTTGGCCATTTTTTCTCTCGCTTAGAGAATTTTTTAGTGTCTAAACTCTTTTATTATTAATTAAATGAAGGTGTAACTTCATTTTTTGAGGTCCTGGATGCTCCCTCTTGCTGTAGGTAAGCTTTTTATGTATGTGTTGTGTGTATTTATTGTGTTTTTGATTTTTTCATGTCCGCGGGTTGCGGACGATTTTTGCGAGTCCGTAATGTGTGTTAACGTGTCTCGTATGTTGTTTGCGTTGCGCCGTAAAGTTTGCGAGGGTTGCAGTTGCTTCGCGAGGGCCGCAGTTGATACACACACAATATACACACACATTATATATACACACACAATATACACACACATTATATATACAAACACACACACACATTATACATGCACACACACACAATATATACACACAATACACACACACACAATATCTATACACACACACACAATACACACACACACATTATATACATACAACACAATACACACACACACATTATATACATACACATGGTGTTGCAACGGCCCATACGCTCACAATTATATATGTGATGATAATGTAGTGCTGGGGCATATGAGTTTAGTGCTGGGGCATATGAGGGATAGTGCTGGGGCATAGGAGGGATAGTGCTGGGGCATAGGAGGGATAGTGCTGGGGCATAAGAGGGTTAGTGCTGGGCACCTGTATCCTAATGATAATAAGATAGTGCTGGGGTTAGGAAGGATAGTGCTGGGCAACTACACCAGTTATTGGCCCTAACCCTAAGCCCCTACACCCCTTGCCGGCCCTAATCCCAACCTAACCCACTAAAAGTAACTTCCTAGGCCCCTAACCCTCTAAACCTAACCCAAAAACCACTTACCGGCCAGAGATAGCTACATTGTGACATCGACGGCGCACTTCCTGTGCGTGCACATAACAGGATTGGTCCTATAATTTTCTTATGCTATAATATGGATAGGGCTGGGCCTAGGGACTGTTGGGTGTCTAGGGTGCTGCCAGGTACTGTAGTACTCATGGCCTGCCATACCCAAACTGTACTGAAGGCAGTAACATGTTTAAAGGGTTCAATCCCTACCATTTTGACAGTGTCTAAACCCTTTGACCACTCTCTGTAATGTAGTGGGTCTATCAGTTAGTTGACAGTGGTGGCGAACCGGGGCATTGTGGGGAGGAGGTGGCTGCTCCATCCCAACAACTGAGGCCCTTGCACGCATCCCTCGCTACGCGAGGGCTGCGGGCAAGGGCTGCGGGCAAGGGCCTCAGTTGCTGGGATGGAGCGCCTTCGGCGCTCCATCCCAGCAACTGAGGCCCTTGCCCGCGGCCCTCGCTACGCGAGGGCCACGGCTCGCTACGCGAGCCCGCAAGCGTGAGCAACTGCCCGTATGCTCACAATTATATATGTGATTAGAAGAGAACACAATCTGTGTATTTCATTTTGCCTGATCTTGAAGAGCCATACTGCAATATCCTGGAGTTACCTAACTAGTGCCATGCTTCTTAGTCAGAACGCTAATGCTGCATGGCTTCACTTCCTAGTGTCATGTGGACAACGTTGTGCGTAATGACGCACGTTTGCGTGTCAGCCTGATGCGTTTCAACGTGCTATGACGTCTTTATCAAAAGGGGGAAGGCATCTAGGCCGTTGATGATCTTTTATAGTAGCTGGGTTGCATAGAAACCCATATTGAAATCGTGGCTGGATGGAAGCCATGTTTAATGAAGGCCCGAGCCTTCTGAATGTTTATATGTGGCTAAATAAAACGATATATCACATGAGCAACCAAATCTATGGTTGCATGCAGATATAAAACAGATCTACAATAAGCATGAATGTGGATCTGAGATCTGATGACTGAAAAAGTATTATGTCTATATCCCTATTTAGGGTCTATGTATGATGCAGCTTATTATCCACCCACTGTATTAGCATATGTGTTGAAACAGTAATGCCATTTGATTGCAATAGAACTAAGTTGTAGGTCTCTATAGAGTCCAAAATCTTGGAATTCATCCACTGTGTTGGAATATGTATTGAGACAATAGTGCCATAAATTAGAGTGAAGCTGAACCATAAGTCTATATATAAACCAGCATCATTAAATTTATCCCCAGCATTGGTATGTGTATTGGGATGATAATGCCATTAGTTAGGGATGAAACTCTATTATAAGTCTGTATACAATATAGCATATTTGTTTTCATACACTGCATTAGCATGTGTATTAGGGCTAACAGTGCCAATAAAGCTAAACTATGAATCTATTTATGATCCTTCATATTTGCATTTTCCTGTATTAGGATGTGTATTGGGACAATAATGCCATAGATGTAAGGTGACGATAAACTATGAGTCTATAGATATAGTCAAGCCCTCTCATCCCCTCCATTAGCATATGTACTGAGACATTAGTACCATCAATTTGGGGTGAAAGTAATGTATAAATATAGTAGATAATATTTTGCCTACCTAGTAGGTCCCTAGGTCAGATTTAGATGATATAATACCATATTGAGGTATATACTACTCTCCATCTTTGGGATTTGAAATAGGAGTATCAACTAATAAATTGAAGAAGACATGTAAATTCCAATATTGGAAATGAAAAAGTGTTAATTGTGATAAAAACAAAGATAAAAAAAAACGAATTGTGTTATAGTGTTAGTGGCCATTAGAGGAATGTTGTTAAACATTATAAACCTAAAGTGACCACTGAATATAGTGTAAGACAGTAGTGAATCTAAGTGATTTCTATTTATTGTTGTGCCATACCATAAGGTTAATATATGTTATCACCCTATTGCTGGCCACCTAACACCATGTTTAAGATAGTGAATCAAATGAATGTGTATTCTATTTTAATCCGGTGCCTCCATGACTAGGTGTGAAACCAGATTAGTGAGGACAATAATGATGTGTATAATGAGATGCAACATAAGCTGCCCTCTATGTATAGATAGAAGAGAAGAAGTGCTAAAGTGCATTATATAGCTAGACTTCCAATTATTTGATGTTTAAGTGATATAGTGTATTGTAATCCATAATTTGTGTTCAAATTAGTGATATTGAAATTTCATTATATCCCAACATTCGAATGTTTCCTAGGGGAATGCTATCTTCCTGATGTGAGGAGACCCTGTTTCAAGGAGTTAGGTATGTTTAGGTCTATAGTACCAATGCTAACCAAAGGGATATTAGGTTTGAAAATATTGCTGGTAAATTGCCGGCTCATATTTTATGTATCTCCTGCCTAGTAAGATGTATAAGCTTGGCAGTTCAAAAATGAGGCCTATATTCTTTGGCTCTATATGAGTTGATTCTCAAACACAAATTGAGTATTGACTACTACCCTATGCATATTTAAATAAATGGAGTAAATGAAAAGCCCTCATTCAATCCCCTAGGGACTTGGGCCTTCAATGTATAAATCCACCTGGCCGCACATTGTAAAAGTTTCCTTTTCTTGGGCCTGACTCAACATTATCAATCACACAAAAGCAAAGAACATCACTGTTATTATTGTGATTGTATTTGATGTGACGTGCAATTGGTGTGTCACATGAGTTATTAATGGCATAGATATGTTCTCCTATTCTACGACGTAGCTGTCTTCGTGTTTTGCCTACGTAGACTTTGTCACATAAACATGTAGCTACATAGACAACTCCTGTAGATAAACAGTTGTAACATTTGTCAACGTCAAAGACCTCCTTAGTGATTGGATGTTCATATCTTTTTGTTGGTTTTATATATTTACAAAAGCTGCATCGCCCACACCTGAAACATCCTTTAGGTGGTTGTAACCAAGTTTTGCATGGTTTGTACTCTTTAAAATGGCCATGTACAAGCATGTCTCTAAGGTTAGTACCTCTACGATAGGTGATGGGAATTCTGGCTGGTAGGATATCTTTCAGATCCTCATCGCTCAATAGCAAATGCCAATGTTTCAACAGAATATTTCTGATAATATTGGAATCATCTCCATACGTCATAATACATCTAGGTGTATTTTCTGTTTGTCTATTTTCTGGCAGTTTCTGTTTGGATTCTATGAGGGTAGTGTTGGTAGTTGTATCCATTCTTGGAATCATGTTTTTAATGCGATCATTGAGCAATTCTGCTCTATTACATCCTAAAGCATGTTTATAGGCCAATTTTAGACATTTCTTGGGATAACCTCTTTCTCTAAATCTTAATCGTATTTTGTCAGCTTCAATTTGGAACTCTTTATCTGTGCTACAGTTTCTCCAAATACGGAGGTACTGGCCTTTAGGGATGCCTCTTTTGATGGGTTCATAGTGTTGGCTTTCCCAATGTAGCAAGGCGTTTGTCGCTGTGTCTTTCCTATAAGTAGAGGTGGTAATGTTACCTTCACCATACTGATTCCAACATTAACACAAGATAGATACAGATAGATATATATGGAGAGAGAGAGTTATATAGATAAAGATAGATACAGATAGATATATGGAGAGAGAGAGAGTTATATAGATAAAGATAGATACAGATAGATATATATGGGAGAGAGAGAGTTATATAGATAAAGATAGATACAGATAGATATATATGGAGAGAGAGAGTTATATAGATAAAGATAGATACAGATAGATATATATGGAGAGAGAGAGTTATATAGATAAAGATAGATACAGATAGATATATATGGAGAGAGAGAGTTATATAGATACAGATAGATACAGATAGATATATATGGGAGAGAGAGAGTTATATAGATACAGATAGATACAGATAGATATATATGGGAGAGAGAGAGTTATATAGATAAAGATAGATACAGATAGATATATATGGGAGAGAGAGAGTTATATAGATAAAGATAGATACAGATAGATATATATGGAGAGAGAGAGTTATATAGATACAGATAGATACAGATAGATATATATGGGAGAGAGAAAGAGTTATATAGATAAAGATAGATACAGATAGATATATATGGAGAGAGAGAGTTATATAGATAAAGATAGATACAGATAGATATATATGGGAGAGAGAGAGTTATATAGATAAAGATAGACACAGATAGATATATGGAGAGAGAGAGTTATATAGATAAAGATATATACAGATAGATATATATGGGAGAGAGAGAGTTATATAGATAAAGATAGATACAGATAGATATATATGGAGAGAGAGAGTTATATAGATAAAGATAGATACAGATAGATATATATGGAGAGAGAGTTATATAGATAAAGATAGATACAGATAGATATATATGGAGAGAGAGAGTTATATAGATAAAGATAGATACAGATAGATATATATGGAGAGAGAGTTATATAGATAAAGATAGATACAGATAGATATATATGGGAGAGAGAGAGTTATATAGATACAGATAGATACAGATAGATACAGATAGATATATATGGGAGAGAGAGAGTTATATAGATACAGATAGATACAGATAGATATATATGGGGAGAGAGAGTTATATAGATAAAGATAGATACAGATAGATATATATGGGGAGAGAGAGTTATATAGATAAAGATAGATACAGATAGATATATATGGAGAGAGAGAGTTATATAGATACCGATAGATACAGATAGATATATATGGAGAGAGAGAGTTATATAGATACAGATAGATACAGATAGATATATATGGAGAGAGAGAGTTATATAGATAAAGATAGATACAGATAGATATATATGGAGAGAGAGTTATATAGATAAAGATAGATACAGATAGATATATGGAGAGAGAGAGAGAGTTATATAGATAAAGATAGATACAGATAGATATATGGAGAGAGAGAGAGAGTTATATAGATAAAGATAGATACAGATAGATATATATGGAGAGAGAGAGTTATATAGATAAAGATAGATACAGATAGATATATATGGAGAGAGAGTTATATAGATAAAGATAGATACAGATAGATATATGGAGAGAGAGAGTTATATAGATACAGATAGATACAGATAGATATATATGGAGAGAGAGAGTTATATAGATAAAGATAGATACAGATAGATATATATGGGAGAGAGAGAGAGTTATATAGATAAAGATAGATACAGATAGATATATGTGGGAGAGAGATTTATATAGATACAGATAGATACAGATAGATATATATGGAGAGAGAGAGTTATAGAGATAAAGATAGATACAGATAGATATATATGGGAGAGAGAGAGAGTTATATAGATAAAGATAGATACAGATAGATATATGTGGGAGAGAGATTTATATAGATAAAGATAGATACAGATAGATATATATGGAGAGAGAGAGTTATATAGATACAGATAGATACAGATAGATATATATGGGAGAGAGAGAGTTATATAGATAAAGATAGATACAGATAGATATATATGGGAGAGAGAGAGAGTTATATAGATACAGATAGATACAGATAGATATATATGGAGAGAGAGAGTTATATAGATAAAGATAGATACAGATAGATATATATGAGAGAGAGAGAGTTATATAGATAAAGATAGATACAGATAGATATATATGGGGAGAGAGAGAGAGTTATATAGATAAAGATAGATACAGATAGATATATATGGAGAGAGAGAGAGTTATATAGATAAAGATAGATACAGATAGATATATATGGGAGAGAGAGAGAGTTATATAGATAAAGATAGATACAGATAGATAAATATGGGAGAGAGAGAGAGTTATATAGATAAAGATAGATACAGATAGATATATATGGGAGAGAGAGAGAGTTATATAGATAAAGATAGATACAGATAGATAAATATGGGAGAGAGAGAGAGTTATATAGATAAAGATAGATACAGATAGATATATATGGGAGAGAGAGAGAGTTATATAGATAAAGATAGATACAGATAGATAAATATGGGAGAGAGAGAGAGTTATATAGATAAAGATAGATACAGATAGATATATATGGAGAGAGAGTTATATAGATAAAGATAGATACAGATAGATATATATGGGAGAGAGAGAGTTATATATATAAAGATAGATACAGATAGATATATATGGAGAGAGAGAGTTATATAGATAAAGATAGATACAGATAGATATATATGGAGAGAGAGAGTTATATAGATAAAGATAGATACAAATAGATATATATGGAGAGAGAGAGTTATATAGATAAAGATAGACACAGATAGATATATATGGAGAGAGAGAGTTATATAGATAAAGATAGATACAGATAGATATATATGGAGAGAGAGAGTTATATAGATAAAGATAGATACAGATAGATATATATGGAGAGAGAGTTATATAGATAAAGATAGATACAGATAGATATATATGGAGAGATAGAGTTATATAGATAAAGATAGATACAGATAGATATATATGGGAGAGAGAGTTATATAGATAAAGATAGATACAGATAGATATATATGGAGAGAGAGAGTTATATAGATAAAGATAGATACAGATAGATATATATGGAGAGAGAGTTATATAGATAAAGATAGATACAGATAGATATATATGGAGAGAGAGAGAGAGTTATATAGATAAAGATAGATACAGATAGATATATATGGAGAGAGAGTTATATAGATAAAGATAGATACAGATAGATATATATGGAGAGAGAGTTATATAGATAAAGATAGATACAGATAGATATATATGGGAGAGAGAGAGTTATATAGATACAGATAGATACAGATAGATATATATGGGAAAGAGAGAGTTATATAGATAAAGATAGATACAGATAGATATATATGGAGAGAGAGAGTTATATAGATAAAGATAGATACAGATAGATATATATGGGAGAGAGAGAGAGAGAGAGAGAGAGAGAGAGAGATAGATAAAGATAGATACAGATAGATATATATGGAGAGAGAGAGTTATATAGATAAAGATAGATACAGATAGATATATATGGGAGAGAGAGTTATATAGATACAGATAGATACAGATAGATATATATGGGAGAGAGAGAGTTATATAGATACAGATAGATACAGATAGATATATATGGAGAGAGAGAGTTATATAGATAAAGATAGATACAGATAGATATATATGGGAGAGAGAGAGTTATATAGATAAAGAGAGATACAGATAGATATATATGGAGAGAGAGTTATATAGATACAGATAGATACAGATAGATATATATGGAGAGAGAGAGTTATATAGATAAAGATAGATACAGATAGATATATATGGAGAGAGAGAGTTATATAGATACAGATAGATACAGATAGATATATATGGGAGAGAGAGAGTTATATAGATAAAGATAGATACAGATAGATATATATGGGAGAGAGAGAGTTATATAGATACAGATAGATACAGATAGATATATATGGGAGAGAGAGAGTTATATAGATAAAGATAGATACAGATAGATATATATGGGAGAGAGAGAGAGAGTTATATAGATAAAGATAGATACAGATAGATATATATGGGGACAGAGAGTTATATAGATAAAGATAGATACAGATAGATATATATGGAGAGAGAGAGTTATATAGATAAAGATATATACAGATAGATATATATGGAGAGAGAGAGTTATATAGATAAAGATAGATACAGATAGATATATATGGGAGAGAGAGAGTTATATAGATACAGATAGATACAGATAGATATATATGGGAGAGAGAGAGTTATATAGATACAGATAGATACAGATAGATATATATGGAGAGAGAGAGTTATATAGATACAGATAGATACAGATAGATATATATGGGAGAGAGAGAGAGTTATATAGATAAAGATAGATACAGATAGATATATATGGAGAGAGAGAGTTATATAGATAAAGATAGATACAGATAGATATATATGGGAGAGAGAGAGTTATATAGATAAAGATAGATACAGATAGATATATATGGAGAGAGAGAGTTATATAGATACAGATAGATACAGATAGATATATGGAAAGAGAGAGTTATGTAGATAAAGATAGATACAGATAGATATATATGGAGAGAGAGAGTTATATAGATACAGATAGATACAGATAGATATATATGGAGAGAGAGAGTTATATAGATAAAGATAGATACAGATAGATATATATGGGGAGAGAGAGAGAGTTATATAGATAAAGATAGATACAGATAGATATATATGGAGAGAGAGAGTTATATAGATAAAGATAGATACAGATAGATATATATGGAGAGAGAGAGAGTTATATAGATAAAGATAGATACAGATAGATATATATGGGAGAGAGAGAGTTATATAGATAAAGATAGATACAGATAGATATATATGGGAGAGAGAGAGAGTTATATAGATAAAGATAGATACAGATAGATATATATGAGAGAGAGAGAGTTATATAGATAAAGATAGATACAGATAGATATATATGGAGAGAGAGAGAGTTATATAGATACAGATAGATACAGATAGATATATATAGGGAGAGAGAGTTATATAGATACAGATAGATACAGACAGATATATATGGGGAGAGAGAGAGAGTTATATAGATACAGATAGATACAGATAGATATATATGGGAGAGAGAGAGTTATATAGATAAAGATAGATACAGATAGATATATATGGAGAGAGAGAGAGTTATATAGATAAATATAGATACAGATAGATATATATGGAGAGAGAGAGAGAGAGTTATATAGATACAGATAGATATATATGGGGAGAGAGAGAGTTATATAGATACAGATAGATACAGATAGATATATATGGGAGAGAGAGAGTTATATAGATAAAGATAGATACAGATAGATATATATGGGAGAGAGAGAGTTATATAGATAAAGATAGATACAGATAGATATATATGGGAGAGAGAGAGTTATATAGATAAAGATAGATACAGATAGATATATATGGGTGAGAGAGAATTATATAGATAAAGATAGATACAGATAGATATATATGGAGAGAGAGAGTTATATAGATAAAGATATATACAGATAGATATATATGGGAGAGAGAGAGTTATATAGATAAAGATAGATACAGATAGATATATATGGAGAGAGAGAGTTATATAGATAAAGATAGATACAGATAGATATATATGGAGAGAGAGAGTTATATAGATACAGATAGATACAGATAGATATATATGGGAGAGAGAGAGTTATATAGATAAAGATAGATACAGATAGATATATATGGGAGAGAGAGAGTTATATAGATAAAGATAGATACAGATAGATATATATGGAGAGAGAGAGAGTTATATAGATAAAGATAGATACAGATAGATATATATGGAGAGAGAGAGTTATATAGATACAGATAGATACAGATAGATATATATGGGAGAGAGAGAGTTATATAGATAAAGATAGATACAGATAGATATATATGGAGAGAGAGAGTTATATAGATAAAGATAGATACAGATAGATATATATGGGAGAGAGAGAGTTATATAGATAAAGATAGATACAGATAGATATATATGGGAGAGAGAGAGTTATATAGATAAAGATAGATACAGATAGATATATATGGAGAGAGAGAGTTATATAGATAAAGATAGATACAGATAGATATATATGGAGAGAGAGAGTTATATAGATAAAGATAGATACAGATAGATATATATGGGAGAGAGAGAGTTATATAGATAAAGATAGATACAGATAGATATATATGGAGAGAGAGAGTTATATAGATAAAGATAGATACAGATAGATATATATGGGAGAGAGAGAGTTATATAGATAAAGATAGATACAGATAGATATATATGGGAGAGAGAGAGTTATATAGATAAAGATAGATACAGATAGATATATATGGAGAGAGAGTTATATAGATAAAGATAGATACAGATAGATATATATGGGAGAGAGAGAGTTATATAGATAAAGATAGATACAGATAGATATATATGGGAGAGAGAGAGTTATATAGATACAGATAGATACAGATAGATATATATGGGGAGAGTAGAGCAGAGTAGTTATATAGAGTAAAGATAAGATAGATACAGATAGATATATATGGGAGAGAGAGAGTTATATAGATAAAGATAGATACAGATAGATATATATGGGAGAGAGAGAGTTATATAGATAAAGATAGATACAGATAGATATATATGGGAGAGGAGAGAGTTATATAGATAAAGATAGATACAGATAGATATATATGGGAGAGAGAGAGTTATATAGATATAAAGATAGATACAGATAGATTATATATGGGAGAGAGAGGAGTTATATAGATAAAGATAGATACAGATAGATATATATGGAGAGAGAGAGTTATATAAGATAAAGATAGATACAGATAGATATATAGGGAGTAGAGAGAGGTTATATAGATAAAGATAGATACATATAGATATATATGGAGAGAGATGTTATATAGATAAAGATAGATACAGATAGATATATATGGTAGAGAGAGAGTTATATAGATAAAGATAGATACAGATAGATATATATGGAGAGAGAGAGTTATATAGATACAGATAGATACAGATAGATATATATGGGAGAGAGAGAGTTATATAGATAAAGATAGATACAGATAGATATATATGGAGAGAGAGAGTTATATAGATAAAGATAGATACAGATAGATATATATGGAGGAGAGAGAGTTATATAGATAAAGATAGATACAGATAGATATATATGGGAGAGAGAGTTATATAGATAAAGATAGATACAGATAGATATATATGGAGAGAGAGAGTTATATAGATAAAGATAGATACAGATAGATATATATGGAGAGAGAGAGTTATATAGATAAAGATAGATACAGATAGATATATATGAGAGAGAGAGTTATATAGATAAAGATAGATACAGATAGATATATATGGAGAGAGAGTTATATAGATAAAGATAGATACAGATAGATATATATGGAGAGAGAGAGTTATATAGATAAAGATCAGATAGATATATATGGGAGAGAGAGAGAGTTATATAGATACAGATAGATACAGATAGATATATATGGGGAGAGAGAGTTATATAGATAAAGATAGATACAGATAGATATATATGGGGAGAGAGAGTTATATAGATAAAGATAGATACAGATAGATATATATGGAGAGAGAGAGTTATATAGATACAGATAGATACAGATAGATATATATGGAGAGAGAGAGTTATATAGATACAGATAGATACAGATAGATATATATGGAGAGAGAGAGTTATATAGATAAAGATAGATACAGATAGATATATATGGAGAGAGAGTTATATAGATAAAGATAGATACAGATAGATATATGAGAGAGAGAGAGTTATATAGATAAAGATAGATACAGATAGATATATGGAGAGAGAGAGAGAGTTATATAGATAAAGATAGATACAGATAGATATATATGGAGAGAGAGAGTTATATAGATAAAGATAGATACAGATAGATATATATGGAGAGAGAGAGTTATATAGATAAAGATAGATACAGATAGATATATATGGAGAGAGAGAGTTATATAGATACAGATAGATACAGATAGATATATATGGAGAGAGAGAGTTATATAGATAAAGATAGATACAGATAGATACAGATAGATATATATGGAGAGAGAGAGTTATATAGATAAAGATAGATACAGATAGATATATATGGGAGAGAGAGAGAGTTATATAGATAAAGATAGATACAGATAGATATATGTGGGAGAGAGATTTATATAGATACAGATAGATACAGATAGATATATATGGAGAGAGAGAGTTATATAGATAAAGATAGATACAGATAGATATATATGGGAGAGAGAGAGAGTTATATAGATAAAGATAGATACAGATAGATATATGTGGGAGAGAGATTTATATAGATAAAGATAGATACAGATAGATATATATGGAGAGAGAGAGTTATATAGATACAGATAGATACAGATAGATATATATGGGAGAGAGAGAGTTATATAGATAAAGATAGATACAGATAGATATATATGGGGAGAGAGAGAGAGTTATATAGATAAAGATAGATACAGATAGATATATATGGAGAGAGAGAGAGTTATATAGATAAAGATAGATACAGATAGATATATATGGGAGAGAGAGAGAGTTATATAGATAAAGATAGATACAGATAGATAAATATGGGAGAGAGAGAGAGTTATATAGATAAAGATAGATACAGATAGATATATATGGGAGAGAGAGAGAGTTATATAGATAAAGATAGATACAGATAGATAAATATGGGAGAGAGAGAGGGTTATATAGATAAAGATAGATACAGATAGATATATATGGGAGAGAGAGAGAGTTATATAGATAAAGATAGATACAGATAGATAAATATGGGAGAGAGAGAGAGTTATATAGATAAAGATAGATACAGATAGATATATATGGGGAGAGAGAGTTATATAGATACAGATAGATACAGATAGATATATATGGGAGAGAGAGAGTTATATAAAGATAGATACAGATAGATATATATGGAGAGAGAGAGTTATATAGATAAAGATAGATACAGATAGATATATATGGAGAGAGAGAGTTATATAGATAAAGATAGATACAAATAGATATATATGGAGAGAGAGAGTTATATAGATAAAGATAGACACAGATAGATATATATGGAGAGAGAGAGTTATATAGATAAAGATAGATACAGATAGATATATATGGAGAGAGAGAGTTATATAGATAAAGATAGATACAGATAGATATATATGGAGAGAGAGTTATATAGATAAAGATAGATACAGATAGATATATATGGAGAGATAGAGTTATATAGATAAAGATAGATACAGATAGATATATATGGGAGAGAGAGTTATATAGATAAAGATAGATACAGATAGATATATATGGAGAGAGAGTTATATAGATAAAGATAGATACAGATAGATATATATGGAGAGAGAGTTATATAGATAAAGATAGATACAGATAGATATATATGGAGAGAGAGAGAGAGTTATATAGATAAAGATAGATACAGATAGATATATATGGAGAGAGAGTTATATAGATAAAGATAGATACAGATAGATATATATGGAGAGAGAGTTATATAGATAAAGATAGATACAGATAGATATATATGGGAGAGAGAGAGTTATATAGATACAGATAGATACAGATAGATATATATGGGAAAGAGAGAGTTATATAGATAAAGATAGATACAGATAGATATATATGGAGAGAGAGAGTTATATAGATAAAGATAGATACAGATAGATATATATGGGAGAGAGAGAGAGAGAGAGAGAGAGAGAGAGATAGATAAAGATAGATACAGATAGATATATATGGAGAGAGAGAGTTATATAGATAAAGATAGATACAGATAGATATATATGGGAGAGAGAGTTATATAGATACAGATAGATACAGATAGATATATATGGGAGAGAGAGAGTTATATAGATACAGATAGATACAGATAGATATATATGGAGAGAGAGAGTTATATAGATAAAGATAGATACAGATAGATATATATGGGAGAGAGAGAGTTATATAGATAAAGATAGATACAGATAGATATATATGGAGAGAGAGTTATATAGATACAGATAGATACAGATAGATATATATGGAGAGAGAGAGTTATATAGATAAAGATAGATACAGATAGATATATATGGAGAGAGAGAGTTATATAGATACAGATAGATACAGATAGATATATATGGGAGAGAGAGAGTTATATAGATAAAGATAGATACAGATAGATATATATGGGAGAGAGAGAGTTATATAGATACAGATAGATACAGATAGATATATATGGGAGAGAGAGAGTTATATAGATAAAGATAGATACAGATAGATATATATGGGAGAGAGAGAGAGAGTTATATAGATAAAGATAGATACAGATAGATATATATGGGGACAGAGAGTTATATAGATAAAGATAGATACAGATAGATATATATGGAGAGAGAGAGTTATATAGATAAAGATATATACAGATAGATATATATGGAGAGAGAGAGTTATATAGATAAAGATAGATACAGATAGATATATATGGGAGAGAGAGAGTTATATAGATACAGATAGATACAGATAGATATATATGGGAGAGAGAGAGTTATATAGATACAGATAGATACAGATAGATATATATGGAGAGAGAGAGTTATATAGATACAGATAGATACAGATAGATATATATGGGAGAGAGAGAGAGTTATATAGATAAAGATAGATACAGATAGATATATATGGAGAGAGAGAGTTATATAGATAAAGATAGATACAGATAGATATATATGGGAGAGAGAGAGTTATATAGATAAAGATAGATACAGATAGATATATATGGAGAGAGAGAGTTATATAGATACAGATAGATACAGATAGATATATGGAAAGAGAGAGTTATGTAGATAAAGATAGATACAGATAGATATATATGGAGAGAGAGAGTTATATAGATACAGATAGATACAGATAGATATATATGGAGAGAGAGAGTTATATAGATAAAGATAGATACAGATAGATATATATGGGGAGAGAGAGAGAGTTATATAGATAAAGATAGATACAGATAGATATATATGGAGAGAGAGAGTTATATAGATAAAGATAGATACAGATAGATATATATGGAGAGAGAGAGAGTTATATAGATAAAGATAGATACAGATAGATATATATGGGAGAGAGAGAGTTATATAGATAAAGATAGATACAGATAGATATATATGGGAGAGAGAGAGAGTTATATAGATAAAGATAGATACAGATAGATATATATGAGAGAGAGAGAGTTATATAGATAAAGATAGATACAGATAGATATATATGGAGAGAGAGAGAGTTATATAGATACAGATAGATACAGATAGATATATATAGGGAGAGAGAGTTATATAGATACAGATAGATACAGACAGATATATATGGGGAGAGAGAGAGAGTTATATAGATACAGATAGATACAGATAGATATATATGGGAGAGAGAGAGTTATATAGATAAAGATAGATACAGATAGATATATATGGAGAGAGAGAGAGTTATATAGATAAATATAGATACAGATAGATATATATGGAGAGAGAGAGAGAGAGTTATATAGATACAGATAGATATATATGGGGAGAGAGAGAGTTATATAGATACAGATAGACACAGATAGATATATATGGAGAGAGAGAGTTATATAGATAAAGATAGATACAGATAGATAAATATGGGAGAGAGAGAGAGTTATATAGATACAGATAGATACAGATAGATATATATGGGAGAGAGAGAGTTATATAGATAAAGATAGATACAGATAGATATATATGGGAGAGAGAGAGTTATATAGATAAAGATAGATACAGATAGATATATATGGGAGAGAGAGAGTTATATAGATAAAGATAGATACAGATAGATATATATGGGTGAGAGAGAATTATATAGATAAAGATAGATACAGATAGATATATATGGAGAGAGAGAGTTATATAGATAAAGATATATACAGATAGATATATATGGGAGAGAGAGAGTTATATAGATAAAGATAGATACAGATAGATATATATGGAGAGAGAGAGTTATATAGATAAAGATAGATACAGATAGATATATATGGGAGAGAGAGAGTTATATAGATACAGATAGATACAGATAGATATATATGGGAGAGAGAGAGTTATATAGATACAGATAGATACAGATAGATATATATGGGAGAGAGAGAGAGAGTTATATAGATAAAGATAGATACAGATAGATATATATGGAGAGAGAGAGAGTTATATAGATAAAGATAGATACAGATAGATATATATGGAGAGAGAGAGAGTTATATAGATAAAGATAGATACAGATAGATAAATATGGGAGAGAGAGAGAGTTATATAGATAAAGATAGATACAGATAGATATATATGGGAGAGAGAGAGTTATATAGATAAAGATAGATACAGATAGATATATATGCGAGAAAGAGAGTTATATAGATAAAGATAGATACAGATAGATATATATGGAGAGAGAGAGTTATAAAGATACAGATAGATACAGATAGATATATATGGGAGAGAGAGAGTTATATAGATAAAGATAGATACAGATAGATATATATGGGAGAGAGAGTTATATAGATACAGAGAGATACAGATAGATATATATGGAGAGAGAGAGTTATATAGATACAGATAGATACAGATAGATATATATGGAGAGAGAGAGTTATATAGATAAAGATAGATACAGATAGATATATATGGAGAGAGAGAGTTATATAGATAAAGATAGATACAGATAGATATATATGGGAGAGAGAGTTATATAGATACAGAGAGATACAGATAGATATATATGGGAGAGAGAGAGTTATATAGATAAAGATAGATACAGATAGATATATATGGAGAGAGAGAGTTATATAGATAAAGATAGATACAGATAGATATATATGGGAGAGAGAGAGTTATATAGATACAGATAGATACAGATAGATATATATGGAGAGAGAGAGTTATATAGATAAAGATAGATACAGATAGATATATATGGGAGAGAGAGAGTTATATAGATACAGATAGATACAGATAGATATATATGGGAGAGAGAGAGTTATATAGATACAGATAGATACAGATAGATATATATGGGAGAGAGAGAGTTATATAGATAAAGATAGATACAGATAGATATATATGGAGAGAGAGAGAGTTATATAGATACAGATAGATACAGATAGATATATATGGGAGAGAGAGTTATATAGATACAGAGAGATACAGATAGATATATATGGGAGAGAGAGAGTTATATAGATAAAGATAGATACAGATAGATATATATGGAGAGAGAGAGAGAGAGTTATATAGATAAAGATAGATACAGATAGATATATATGGGAGAGAGAGCGTTATATAGATAAAGATAGATACAGATAGATATATATGGAGAGAGAGAGTTATATAGATACAGATAGATACAGATAGATATATATGGAGAGAGAGAGTTATATAGATACAGATAGATACAGATAGATATATATGGGAGAGAGAGAGTTATATAGATAAAGATAGATACAGATAGATATATATGGGGAGAGAGAGAGTTATATAGATACAGATAGATACAGATAGATATATATGGGAGAGAGAGATTTATATAGATAAAGATAGATACAGATAGATATATATGGGAGAGAGAGAGTTATATAGATAAAGATAGATACAGATAGATATATATGGAGAGAGAGTTATATAGATAAAGATAGATACAGATAGATATATATGGAGAGAGAGAGTTATATAGATAAAGATAGATACAGATAGATATATATGGGAGAGAGAGAGAGAGTTATATAGATAAAGATAGATACAGATAGATATATATGGGGACAGAGAGTTATATAGATAAAGATAGACACAGATAGATATATATGGAGAGAGAGTTATATAGATACAGATAGATACAGATAGATATATATGGAGAGAGAGTTATATAGATACAGATAGATACAGATAGATATATATGGAGAGAGAGTTATATAGATACAGATAGATACAGATAGATATATATGGAGAGAGAGAGTTATATAGATAAAGATAAATACAGATAGATATATATGGGGAGAGAGAGTTATATAGATACAGATAGATACAGATAGATATATATGGGAGAGAGAGAGTTATATAGATAAAGATAGATACAGATAGATATATATGGGAGAGAGAGAGAGTTATATAGATAAAGATAGATACAGATAGATATATATGGGAGAGAGAGAGAGTTATATAGATAAAGATAGATACCGATAAATATATATGGGAGAGAGAGTTATATAGATAAAGATAGATACAGATAGATATATGGGAGAGAGAGAGTTATATAGATAAAGATAGATACTGATATATATATATGGAGAGAGAGAGTTATATAGATACAGATAGATACAGATAGATATATATGGAGAGAGAGAGAGTTATATAGATACAGATAGATACAGATAGATATATATGGGAGAGAGAGAGAGTTATATAGATAAAGATAGATACAGATATATATGGGAGAGAGAGAGAGAGAGAGAGTTATATAGATACAGATAGATACAGATAGATATATATGGGAGAGAGAGAGAGTTATATAGATACAGATAGATACAGATAGATATATATGGGAGAGAGAGAGTTATATAGATAAAGATAGATACAGATAGATTTATATGGGAGAGAGAGTTATATAGGTACAGATAGATACAGATAGATATATATGATAGAGAGAGAGTTATATAGATACAGATAGATACAGATAGATATATATGGAGAGAGAGAGTTATATAGATACAGATAGATACAGATAGATTTATATGGGAGAGAGAGTTATATAGGTACAGATAGATACAGATAGATATATATGGGAGAGAGAGAGTTATATAGATACATATAGATACAGATAGATATATATGGAGAGAGAGAGTTATATAGATAAAGATAGATACAGATAGATATATATGGGAGAGAGAGAGTTATATAGATACAGATAGATACAGATAGATATATATGGAGAGAGAGAGTTATATAGATACAGATAGATACAGATAGATATATATGGAGAGAGAGAGAGTTATATAGATACAGATTGTAACGGAGCTGGAACGCGCAGTCCAAAATCTCCGCTGGTATACGATAAAATACCCAAGAGGCACTACAGTTTCACCATTCCCGACCTCCCATATTGGACGACACACAATTTGGGAGTCAAATGAATACTGACTTTATTTTGTTATTGCAGAAATATTTATACCCATCTCTTCCCACAGGCAATACACATGCCCATATTTGGCGACACAATACACATAAAGAGAACAATAGGTGGGTCACACCTCCCTGGCAACTTTGATACAATCAGACATTGATTCAATTACACTTCTTTGTTCATATCTGAGAATGAAAACACTTTGGAAAATGCAAGGATCCTTTACAACTTTCTTATCTCTTGAATCTCTGTAACAGGATTATCTATTAGCCTAGGTCTGCAAACGTCTGGCTAATATTCTGAGCCAATATATTCTGTAGAACATCAACCAACATATATATAGTAGGATCATATTTTAACCATAATAATCATAAAACAGTTTAAAACAGTGATGGGTTCCGCTACACACCTCCCCCGTGACCATAAGCCGGCATACACGGTCTGATCCCAACGGATCGGCCTGGGGATGTCCGGACAAAAGTATTTGTTGGTCAATTCTCTAGTTTGACAACCCATCAGCATTACTGCAATTCACATTTACTCACATTTCCCATATCCCCAGATAGCTGGGATCTGAGCACACAAAACTACCGAATAGCGCTTAGATCCTCTTCACACAGTTCAATTGCCATGTAGCTAAAGTCTTTCCCATAGTCTTTCATTATATGAATGGGCTTCATGGCACAGTTATCTGGGGTATCATGGTTCACACAGGGCAAGTACAGAATGACCCCCCTTGTATGTAAAGGGCCAGAATGAGTGACTTACACTCTGGTATGGCCGAACACTGGTTCCAAAGGGCAATATGTACCAGGGCCATAGTCGCAGGGCAGGAGGCTGGCAAACAGTCCTCTCCAAGCCAAAGTGGCGAAGGCCACTTCGTCACACATCTCTCCTTTGGGGGGAAGTCTAACCAGGTACCTGGATATTTTGCTGTGGTGATGGGGCAACACGCTGAGGGGACTTGAGGGGCAGAGGCCAGCGGCACTCTGCCCTGATGCCAGCTCTTCTGCTGGTATAACCTGCAGGACATCCTGCTCTGTACAAGGGACAAAGGGAAGGCAGAGGCCGACTGCACTCTGCCCCGCTGTCAGCTCTTCTGCTGGGGTACTTGGGACATATTCCGGCTCAGTAGCCAGGGAAACGTGGGGGTCAGTGGGGGTTAACATTTCCTCTGTTAACCCTGGGGCCACATTAGAAGTTAGCTGGGGAGGGGAATTTGTACTTACCCCCTCCTCCGGTTGTCCCAGTGACGGTAGTTGGGGATCTAGACAAGCTGTGGGCGCAGAGACCACGGTCCCATCTGCGCTGTCTGGGAGATTGGTGTCTCCCCTGGTTAGGGTAAACTGTCGCTGTGGGGGAAGGATGACACCTTCTGCCCCCTGTGTTTCACACTGCCGCTGGGGGGAAAGGACGACACCTTTGGCCCCCTGGGGTACCCACTGCCGCTGTGGAGGAAGGTCGACACCTTCTGCTCCCTGGGGTACACACTGCCGCTTGGGGGGAAGGACGACACCTTCTGCCCCCTGGGGTTCACACTGCCGCTGAGGGGGAAGGACGACACCTTCTGCCCCCTGGGGTTCACACTGCCGCTGGGGGGAAAGGACGACACCTTCTGCCCCCTGGGGTTCACACTGCCGCTGGGAAGGAAGGACGACACCTTCTGCCCCCTGGGGTTCACACTGCCGCTGGGGGGGAAGGACGACACCTTCTGCCCCCTGGGGTTCACACTGCCGCTGAGGGGGAAGGACGACACCTTCTGCCCCCTGGGGTTCACACTGCCGCTGGGGAGGAAGGATGGCCCCTTCTGCTCCCTGGGGTACACACTGCCGCTGGGGGGGAAGGACGACACCTTCGGCCCCCTGGGGTACACACTGTCGCTGGGGAGGAAGGACGACACCTTCAGCTCCCTGGGGTACACACTGCCGCTGGGGAGGAAGGACGACACCTTCGGCCCCCTGGGGTACACACTGCTGCTGGGGAGGAAGGAGGACACCTTCGGCTCCCTGGGGTTCACACTGCCGCAGGGGGGGAAGGACGACACCTTCTGCCCCCTGGGGTTCACACTGCCGCTGGGGGGAAAGGACGACACCTTCTGCCCCCTGGGGTTCACACTGCCGCTGGGGGGGAAGGACGACACCTTCTGCCCCCTGGGGTTCACACTGCCGCTGGGGGGGAAGGACGACACCTTCTGCTCCCTGGGGTTCACACAGCCGCTGGGGGGGAAGGATGACACCTTCTGCCCCCTGGGGTTCACACTGGCGCTGGGAGGGAAGGACGACACCTTCTGCCCCCTGGGGTTCACACTGCTGCTGGGGGGGAAGGACGACACCTTCTGCCCCCTGGGGTTCACACTGCTGCTGGGGGGGAAGGACGACACCTTCTGCCCCCTGGGGTTCACACTGCCGCTGGAGGGGAAGGACGACACCTTCTGCCCTCTGTAGGGCCGGTAGAGAGACCTCGGTCCCATCTCTACCTGCCATCTGGAGGTCATCCCAGGACCAGTCAATGAAGTCTGGTTCTGCTTGTCGAGTAGGTTGGGGCTGCACAAGGCTGAGCAGGTGTTGGTAGTCCTGCTCCAGCTCCCACTCTCTCGTTTCCTTTTCTCTCCCCCCTTCATCTTTCTCTCTCCCTCTCCTTCCCTCCGTCACTTTCCCTCCTCTCCCCCTCCGTCTCCCATTGTGAGCCTCTGTATAATATAGTCTTAAAAATTGTGTCTTCTGTCTATGTGCCCTCTCTCTTGGTGTATTCTCTCTATCTCTGCACCCGCTCCCTCTCTCTGTGTACCGTCTCTCTCTGCATCTCTCTGCACCCTTTCCACTCTCTCTCCCTGTGCTCTCTCTCTTTACCGCCTTCTATCTCTCCCTATCTTCTTCTCTCTCTCCCTCTCCTTCTCTCTCCCTCCCTCTCAACCTTCGGCGCCCATTGCTAGCCTTGCAATGATCGGCTTTTCTCTCTCTCCTTCTCACTCTCTCCCTCCTCACTCTCTCTCTCTCCTTCCTTCTATCCCCTTCCCCTTTTCTCTCCCCCCTCTCCTTCTCAATCTCTCTCTCCTTCTCACGCTCTCTCTCTCTCCTTCTCAATCTCTCCTTCCTCCTATCCCCTTCCCCTTCTCTCTCCCCCTCTCCTTCTCACTCTCTCCTTCTCCCTCCCCCTCCTTCCCTCTGTCTCCCTCTTCGAGCTTCGCAATTTGCAGGACGGATGCGCAACTCACAATTTGCGAGCATTACACACAAACTTGAAGTACGACAACTATATTAGTGATATACACACTGCAGACTGGGTATATATGTGTAGATAGATATACTCTAAATATAAATACATATATACCATGGTATACACTGCCCTGCACTATAAATATATATTCACAGAGAGAGAAATCCTCTCCCATCACTATATATGTATAAATAAGTACGAAGCGATGACATCATTATTTGATAACAGCTCTGCTTTATTGCTCCAGAGAGATGCAGAGAGTGAGACATATTGATATACCCGCCGTGTTACCATGGAAACCGGACTGGAACCATAAACATGCCCCTTTACTTTACTGATTGGCTACTGATTGTACTGCAGGGGGTTCTGGGACTTGTAGTTTAGTGCATTGAACATTCACTTCCTGTTCCTTTTCCAGCAGTGCGGCCGAGAGCTGATCTTTGTGTGTCCTCAGCAGGTAAATAAAGTGATTAATGTTCTAATTGGTGACAAGGAGATAATTTAGGGGTTATCTGGATCACTGATTAGTTATCTGGTGTGAGTAGAATAAAATATACCGGAATATAATAATACTATTGTAGGAGTGATGTTACTGCACGTGTAAATACAGAGTGATGTGTGTGTGTATAGTGTAGAGGGAGTGAGTATATGGTATGGGAGCACCACCAAGACCCCCTAGCACACCCCTGTTACAGGAACACCACCAAGACCCCCTAGCACACCCCTGTTACGGGAACACCACCAAGACCCACTAGCACAATCCTGTTATGGGAACACCACCAAGACCCCCTAGCACACCCCTGATATGGAAACACCACCAAGACCCCCTAGCACAGCCCTGTTATGGGAATACCACCAAGACCCCCTAGCACACCCTCCTTATGGTAACACCACCAAGACCCCCTAGCAACCCTTGTTATGGGAACATAGACCCCCTAGCACGGCCCTGTTATGGGAACACCACCAAGACCCCCTAGCACACCCATGTTATGGGAACATGACCAAGACCCCCTAGCACAGCCCTGTTATGGGAGCACCACCAAGACCCCCTAGCATATATATATATATATATATATTTATATATATATATATATATGTGTGTGTGTGTCTGCGTAACAAGACATAAGCAAGACAAAATTAATTGGGGATTGTTTTTATTACTTACTTACCTCCCAACCGACTCTATATTTTTAAATGACCAATGGGCTATCTATCTATCTATCTATCTATCTATCTATCTAACTATCTATCTATCTATCTATCTATCTATCTATCTATCTATCTATCTATCTATCCATCAATCTATCATAATCACCCACTGTCGCTCAGTCATATTAGATAGACAGGTATATTATATTTCCAGTGACATCCAGATCCCTTCCATGTCCCTATAACATATACATAAACATCATGGCTGAGCATGCCCAGTGACCACGAGTAACAACAGGAAGAGGCGCTTAAACAAAAACACAATCTTATAGGTATAAATTAAAGTGACTTTTATTGCACAATATCCATGAGGAGGAGATCTGAACATGTTAAATTCTGTATGGCAGATATTTACTTTCAGATAAAATGAGCATATTTGTTAGTATTTATATATATGATATAATTAGTATATGTATTTCATTAGTAATTTTGCTTTATATTAATGTGTTTTGTTATCCTTATCTACTAATAATAAGTAATGCAAACAGAGGTCAATTCACAACTGTGAGCAAAATAATAACCTGGATCTTCCATGGGCTCTGAGACGCTCCCTCCAACCCACGTAAATAGACCTCCATCTAATAAATTACTGTGGGGAGAGCTGATATACTCTAAATATAAATACATATATACCATGGTATACACTGCCCTGCACCATAAATATATATATTCACAGAGAGAGAAATCATCTCCCATCACTATATATGTATAAATAAGTACAAATACATGAGGTAAAAACATATATACACCCCTCCCTCCAAACTGACAGAGAGATAGATAGTGACTGATAGATAGATAGACAGACAGACAGACAGACAGATAGATACAGACAGAGAGATAAATAAATAGATAGAGACAGATAGAGAGATAGATAGACAGATAGACAGATAGATAGATAGATAGATAGATAGATAGATAGATAGATAGATAGATAGATAGATAGACAGACAGACAGACAGACAGTCCTAGTTTGTGTCACTGGCTCTTTATTCAGTGGATATCCGGTTGTTAGGGAGTAATTATGACAACATGACGCACGCTTACAGGAAGCTTATCCGCAGGTCACTTGGATCGCCATGTTTGTTTTGGGTAAGTCAGACAGACATTTCAGTCAGAGGGTGTAATGCACGATACACACATTATAGGAAAGCAATAGCTTCACAAATGTCCTGCCAGTGAAATAATCGGGCTGGCGATGACATCACTATTTGGTTACAGCTCCGCTTTATTGCTCCAGAGAGATGCAGAGAGTGAGACATATTGATATACCCGCCGTGTCACCATGGAAACCGGAATGTAACCATAAACACGCCCCTTTACTTTACTGATTGGCTACTGCTTGTAGTGCTGGGGGTTCTGGGACTTGTAGTTTAGTGCAGTGAACATTCACTTCCTCTTCCTTTTCCAGCAGTGCGGCCGTGAGCTGATCTTTGTGTGTCCTCAGCAGGTAAATAAACTGATTAATGTTCTAATTAGTGACAAGGAGATAATTTAGGGGATATCTGGATCACTGATTACTGTGGGGAGAGCTGGAGTCGGAGCCAAATTTGTGGGAACTCAGTGCCCATAATGTTTATTAGTTCCATGAATCAGAGACACTCAATATGATGATAAGCAGAGAGATCACCTGAGCCGTATACAGAGACATATACTGTGACATAGTGTAGGATCCAGCCCCAAATAATGGTCAGGTGGGTGACTCTGCACATGTGCGTATTGTACGGTCACTTTGGAGAGTCCTGTTGGTTCTCCTTACTACGTCCCCTCTTAGTCTTACACTGCTTTTTTCCTGGACATATTCCATTTATTCCATATAACCCATAATAATTGGTCTTCTGGACAAGTCCTCGGTAAACAATGGTCGTCTGGTAGTCTGGCCCTCTGTTATGGGCTGAGAGCTATGAGTATACACTGTGAGAAACTATAAGTGCTCTGAATGTAATATACTGTAGTATAAACACACTGCACCGGAGGCCAAATATATCATAAAGACAGATAACCCCTAAATTAAGCTATGACTATACAGTGTGAGTATTTAACTATTTTGATAAAAAATGGATCCATATCTGAATTAGCTTTGGATTAAATTATATAAACGTGCACCATCTACAACTACCTACAGTTTCTTTTGTCTTTTTCTTGCAGAATCCTATTAACACACTATTTATAAACAAAATGACTAAGGATAAAAAGAATATGGAGAAGGTCACTGAGAGATTCTTACACCAGGCCTTGGAGATGATCTACCTGCTGACTGGAGAGGTGAGAGCTGCTGGACAACGTCACAATGACACCACTTTTATCACATTTACTTTTATTATCACCTCAATCTTTGTGCTGATGTTAAACAATGTCCAGTAATAGAGGAAAAGGAAAACAAATGGTTCAATATGATGTTATAAATAGATAAGAATTGGTAGAAGTAGAGAACGATCACAGACCAACAAACAGGTCCATGTGACTGAATTTGGTGGAGGAGGAGACATGTTTGTATGGAGGGAGAAAGTGATGCATTATAATGTGTTCTTGGCCATTTCTCTGTACAAGTTATACTATCTATATGGCACAATATAATAAACTGCCTGAAGATACGTAAGCTCTGTGTGTGTGTGAGGCTTTTACAGTCTGGATTAGTAGAGGAGGACACTGAAAAGGATATATTGATGTTGGAAGGTGAGGGATATAGTGCAAGTAAGAATATGTCACACAATAACTACCTGCACTGATGTCTGACATGTCCCTCTATCATCCTGTAGGAATACACCATTGTGAAGAAGAATTCCCCCAACATTCACCAGCTGACTGGGGAGGTGAGTACTGCTGGACAATGTGACATTATACCTGGACTCAGTGACCCCCATTACTGACCAAGCTCTATCTGGACCTGTGACTGGAGAGTTGAGCACTGCTGGGCAATGTGACATTATACCAGGACACAGTGACCCCCATTACTGACCACGCTCATATCTGGACCTGTGACTGGAGAGGTGAGCACTGCTGGACAATGTGACATAATCCCAGGACACAGTGACTCCCATTACTGACCAAGCTGTATCTGGACCTGTGACTGGAGAGGTGAGCACTGCTGGACAATGTGACATTATACCAGGACACAGTGACCCCCATTACTGACCAAGCTCTATCTGGACCTGTGACTGGAGAGGTGAGCACTGCTGGACAATGTAACATTATAGCAGGACACAGTGACTCCTATTACTGACCAAGCTCTATCTGGACCTGTGATTGGAGAGGTGAGCACTGCTGGACAATGTGACATTATACCAGGACACAGTGACCCCCATTACTGACCACGCTCTATCTGGACCTGTGACTGGAGAGGTGAGCACTGCTGGACAATGTGATATTATACCAGGACACAGTGACCCCCATTACTGACCAAGCTCTATCTGGACCTGTGATTGGAGAGGTGAGCACTGCTGGACAATGTGACATTATACCAGGACACAGTGACCCCCATTACTGACCAAGCTCTATCTGGACCTGTGATTGGAGAGGTGAGCACTGCTGGACAATGTGACATTATACCAGGACACAGTGACCCCCATTACTGACCACGCTCTATCTGGACCTGTGACTGGAGAGGTGAGCACTGCTGGACAATGTGACATTATACCAGGACACAGTGACTCCCATTACTGACCAAGCTCTATCTGGACCTGTGACTGGAGAGGTGATCACTGCTGGACAATGTGACATAATCCCAGGACACAGTGACTCCCATTACTGACCAAGCTGTATCTGGACCTGTGACTGGAGAGGTGAGCACTGCTGGACAATGTGACATTATACCAGGACACATTGACCCCCATTACTGAACAAGCTCTATCTGGACCTGTGACTGGAGAGGTGAGCACTGCTGTACAATGTGACATTATACCAGGACACAGTGACTCCCATTACTGACCAAGCTCTATCTGGACCTGTGATTGGAGAGGTGAGCACTACTGGACAATGTGACATTATACCAGGAGACAGTGACTCCCATTACTGACCAAGCTCTATCTGGACCTGTGACTGGAGAGATGAGCACTGCTGGACATTGTGACATTATACCAGGACACAGTGACTCCCATAACTTACCTAGCTCTATATGAACCTGGGTGTGTTTTCCTATCTTCTCTGCATGTTCTCAGTAACATTATCTTCCTCTCCTGACTCTCTATCAGTAACAGACTCTAACAGAACCAGTCTCTGTGTCCGCTCTGAATGTCGTTGTGTGTTTCAGGTCCCTATAAAGTGTGATGATGTTGCCGTCTATTTCTCTATGGAGGAGTGGGAGTATATAGAAGGACACAAGGAGCTTTACAAGGAAGTGATGATGGAGAATCACCAGACACTCAGGGCTTTGGGAATCCCAACAAACAAGAGCTCAGGTAACATTGTGATATTGGAAGTGGATATACATTATCCCATGATGTTTCTATGAGAAGTTGGCCAAACTATCCAGGAATGTCCAGTAGTATCTACAGTAGATATAAAAAGTCTACACACCCCTGTTAAAATGTCAGGTTTCTGTGCTGTTAAAAAATTAGACAAAGATAAATAATTTTAGAACTTTTTCCACCTTTAATGTGACCTATAAACCGTACAACTCAATTGAAAAACAAACAAATCTTTTGGGTAGAGGGAAGAAAAATATAAAAATAAAATAATATGGTTGCATAAGTCTGCACACCCTTAAACTAATACTTTGTTGAAGCACCTTTTGATTTTATTACAGCACTCAGTCTTTTTGGGTATGAGTCTATCAGCATGGTACATTTTGACTTGGCAAGATTTGCCCACTCTTCTTTGCAAAAACACTCCAAATCTGTCAGATTGCGAGGGCATCTCCTGTGCACAGCCCTCTTCAGATCACCCCACAGATTTTCAATCGGATTCAGGTCTGGGCCCTGGCTGGGCCATTCCAAAACTTTAATCTTCTTCTGGTGAAGCCATTCCTTAGTTGATTTGGATGTATGCTTTGGGTTGTTGTCATGCTGAAGGATGAAGTTCCTCTTCATGTTCAGCTTTCTAGCAGAAGCCTAAAGGTTTTGTGCCAATATTGACTGGTATTTGGAACTGTTCATAATTCCCTCTATCTTAACTAAGGCCCCAGTTCCAGCTGAAGAAAAACAGCCCCAAAGCATGATGCTGCCACCACCATGCGTCACTGTGGGTATGGTGTTCTTTTGGTGATGTGCAGTGTTGTTTTTGCGCCAAACATATCTTTTGGAATTATGGCCAAAAAGTTCAACCTTAGTTTCATCGGACCATAACACCTTTTTCCACATGCTTTTGGGAGACTTCAGATGTGTTTCTGCAAAATGTAGCCTGGCTTGGATGTTTTTCTTTGTAAGAAAAGGCTTTCTTCTTGCCACTCTACCCCATAGCCCAGACATATGAAGAATACAGGAGATTGTTGTCACATGTACCACACAGCCAGTACTTGCCAGATATTCCTGCAGCTCCTTTAATGTTGCTGTAGGCCTCTTGGTAGCCTCCCAGACCAGTTTTCTTCTCGTCTTTTCATCAATTTTGGAGGGAGCTCCAGTTCTTGGTAATGTCACTGTTGTGCCATATTTTCTCCACTTGATGATGACTGTCTTCACTGTGTTCCATGGTATATCTAATGCCTTGGAAATTCTTTTGTACCCTTCTCCTGACTGATACCTTTTAACAATGAGATCCCTCTGATGCTTTGGAAGCTCTCTGTGGATCATGGCTTTTGCTGTGGGATGTGACTAAGAAAATTTCAGGAAAGACCTACTAGAGCAGCTGAACTTTATTAGGAGTTAATCAGAGGCACTTTAAATGATGGCAGGTGTATGCTGACTCCTATTTAACACGATTTGGAATGTGATTGCTTAATTCTGAACACAGCTACATCCCCAGTTATAAGAGGGTGTGCAGACTTATGCAACCACATTATTTTTCTTTTTCTTCCCTCCACCTCAAAGATTTCAGTTTGTTTTTCAATTGAGTTGTACAGTTTATAGGTCACATTAAAGTTGGAAAAAGTTCTGAAATTATTTATCTTTGTCTCATTTTTTACAGCACAGAAACCTGACATTTTAACAGGGGTGTGTAGACTTTTTATATCCACTGTATATACATATATATATATATATATATATATATATATATATATATATATAGTGAGGGGGGGGGTGTATTTGGTGTGGATGGAATGTGCATATATACAGTGCCTTGCCAAAGTATTCACCCCCTTGGCTTTTTTCAAATTTTTTTAAACAATGAGTTTTATTGTCACATTTTTAAGAAACATTTCACAGATTTGACCCTGGCACGCAGGCCAGAAAGTTCAACATAAGTCTATGACACCCGTTACAGCCATATTTATTTATATCTATTTACAGAAAACTCTGATTCATTAATGTTGTTGACCTTCAGGATGGAGAATATACTGCTTTAGGTCAAACCTTTTGCTGCTGGAACATAATGTGGGACTTTTTTTCTCGTACTTTTTTATTTATAACAACATAACCTATAACTAAACCGGCTTGCTGGCCAACCCTGTCCCCCCCCCCCTTCCTATTCCTTCCAAATAAACAACTAACTATTGTCGTGAATTAGTCCCCATGTCTTTCCCTGTTCCCCTCCCCTTCCTAACCTCTTTTGACCATACTTATTGGAGTATGAGTCCTAGATAAATACCAACCGCTATCTCTAACTCCCTAGGTCTATGCCTATATGTACTACCCAAGGGTCCCAAATGTTCCTGTATTTGTCCATTGAGTCAGCCAATAGGTGGGTAATTCTTTCATTGATTGCTATACAGTTAATCTTTTGTTTAACCATCAGAAAATTTAGGTTGCTAGATTTCCAGGATTTGGCAATATGGCTCTTAGCGGCCAAAGTTATATATTGAAGCAGCCTATTTTGGGATGGTGACAGAGTGCTATTGGGAATCCCCAGCAGCATGTTGTCTATAGTCCTGTCCACTGGGGCATGGAACAAGTCCGAGGCCAACTTCGAAATTGCATCCCAGACTTTTACTACCTGGGGGCATGTCCACCATATGTGGGTAAATGTCCCTGTTGCTTGGCACCCCCTGAAACACAAGTGGCTTTCTGACTTTTTCCATTTTGCAAGCTTCTCTGGGGTAATGTACACACAGGGGAGCACCTTAATGGAGGTCTCAAGAATGCTGTAGTTGAGGGAGCCCCTGTAAATGTTGGACCATACCACCCGCCATTTGCCTAGGTCCCAGTTCGTATTTATATCGGTTTCCCAGTCAACCATGTGTTTTCCCTTGAGTCCTTCTGGTCGGGCATTAAACATTTTATAAAGCATCCCTAGAATACCCTTTGTTAGTGGGGCCACTTGACAGATTTTAGACAGCCAGTTCATTTCCGGCACTGTGTTGTTCTTTAATAAGGAGTGTATAAAATGTTTAAATCTGCAGAAGTTGTAGTGTTCTGACAATGGCAAGCCATGTTTGTCCCTTAAGTTTTCGAAGGAGAGGATTTGACCACTAACTAACCACTCTCCCAGCCTATCAAGTTTTTCATTCTTCCACCAATGTTGGGAGATCAGGTTCAAGCTTATTGGCATCTGTGGGTGATTAAGGAGTGAGGTCATATACGATAGCTTTGGGAAGATTTTTGTGTTCTTACGGGCCCAGTTCCAACATGTTAGCATGTGCTTTACCATTGGATTAGGTGAGTTTCTAATTTTGGGGGGCATATCTGGAAGCCACATAATCGTGTCCCAGGTCAACGGCCACATTGATTGGTTTTCTATATAAATCCACGCTGGTTGGTGGGTCGCAGAGTGGGCAATTGGCAAAAAGGATAGTTGAGCGGCCTTGTAATAGAGTTTAATATTTGGACAGGATAGTCCTCCATCTAATTTGTGTAGATACATAATTTTTTTCGCAATTCGAGATGGACAGTGATTCCAAATAAACCTAAAAATTTGCCTTTGAAAATTAGATAAATCTTTATTTTTTACTGGAATAGGGAGAGTTCTAAAAAGGTAAAGGAGTCTGGGCAAAATGTTCATTTTTATAGTATTAATTCTCCCTACCCAGGAAAGGCGAAATTTCGTCCATCTACCCAAGTCTGTAATTAAGGTTTTTAGTAAAATTGAATAGTTAGCATTATATAGGTCATTTAAATTTGCAGTTAACCTAATACCAAGGTAGTTTATATATTTCATGTCCCAATTGAATTTGTATCGTTCCTGTAGCCTATTTTTCTCTGCAGCAGGCAAATCAATAGCTAGTGTCTCTGTCTTCTCTAAATTTAATTTTAAGCCCGAAAGCTGACCAAATTTTTCTAAAGTTTTAATGAGCTCCGGAACCGAGTGAATTGGGTTGGACACCACACAAAGCAGATCATCTGCAAACAGACATATTTTAAAATGATGGTGTCCTACCTCTATGCCGGTAATCCCAGAATTGGCCCTGATCCCCTGGGCCAGAGGCTCCATGGCCAATGCGAAGAGCAGAGGCGATAGCGGGCATCCTTGTCTAGTGCCCCTCACAATTCTTATACTCGGTATCGCAGGACCCGGGAGCTTCAGTTTGACCGAAGGGGAGTTATAGAAAGATTTCAACAAATTAATAAATTGACCACTGATACCAAATTTACCTAGAGTCGCGAATAGATATGGCCATTCCAGGGAGTCAAAGGCCTTTTCTATATCAAAGGCCATAAGGCACGCTGATTTTTGGAGGTTTTGGCTGTATGTATGAGATTAAGGACCTTCCTAATATTATCCCCTGCTTGTCTGTGAGCCACGAAGCCTACTTGGTCATTATGGACCAGTCTTGGCAGGATACAAGCCAGTCTATCTGACATAATTTTGGAGAGAATTTTCATATCACAGTTAAGAAGTGAAATTGGCCTATAATTTTTCATGTGTAGGGGGTCCCTTCCTTCCTTGGGAAATAGTACAATCTCAGCAGCATTAAGCTCTGCTGGCATTTGCTCTCCTGTCGGAATGTTGTTAAAGAGCGTGACCAGGTGCGGGCCAAGGGTTTCTATAAATGTTTTGTAGTAGCTATTGGTAAACCCGTCCGGCCCCGGGATTTACCAGGTTTAAGTTTTTGAATCATTTTGCGTACCTCGTCCAGTGTTATTGAAGCATTAAGGGAGCCCAACTCTTCCACCGTTATGGTGGGGAGATCACTCAGAGTTGAGGAATGCCTGCATCTCATTTAGGTTAAGAGTTTTTGAGCCTTCATAAAGGGAATTGAAAAAATTGGTGAAAATGGACTGAATTTTACTTGGATTAGCTGTAACCTCTCCCTCCTGTGTCTGTAATTGATGGATTTTATTCTGTGCAATTTTCGATTGGAGCTTTCTGGCTAGAAATGGGCCCAGTTTATTTGCTTTGTCAAAAAACTTTTGCTGAGTCCACCTTAGGGCTTTCTCAGTATGATCCGATAGGAGAGCGTCTAGTTCTGTCCTAACCTTTTCTATTGCCTGTCTTTTTGTGCTGTCTGGGTTGGATTGATTTAGTTTTTCAAGTTTTTTCCGTTCTGCTAGGAGTTCAATTTCCCTGGCTTTTCTTTGTTTCTTGTGATGGGAAGTAATTTTAATAAGGGATCCCCTAATGTATGCCTTGTGAGTAGCCCACACAATGCTTGCCCTTACCTCTGGGGAAAGGTTAACCTGAAAAAAGCGATCCAGACCTTGGGAAATTTGGTCTTTGACCGCTGGGTTAGCTAAGATTCGCTCGTTAAGTCTCCATGAAAATACAGGGCTCCCCCCTGTGTCCCATACCAAGTCAAGCTTAACAGAAGCATGGTCTGACCATGCACAGGGTATAATCTCTGAATTCTTCACCTCGTCTATCAGGGAGGAATCTACTAAAATTTAGTCTATCCTGGAATAGGCGTTGTGTACTTGGGAAAAAAATGAGTATTCCTTATCCCTAGGGTGTGTTTCCCTCCAGATATCTGTCAAGTTTAGTTTAAGAAGTAACAGCTTAATTTTCCTCGGCTTTCTTGATAACCTCTCTTGGCCCCCCTTCCCTGTCCTATCTTGAACCGGGTCCAACACCAAGTTCAGGTCCCCCCCTATTATTACTTTTCCCAGCTCTGGCTTATTTAGATTCTTCAATAAATTCAGAACAATCTGATGGGGGTTTGTTGTTGGGGCGTAAATGGAAACCAGAGTTAGCCTATTGCCCTGTACTAATCCTGTGATAATTACAAAGTTACCAGCCGGATCTACCTGCTTTTTCTCCAATGTAAAGGGGAAGTTCCTGTGAAGAAGTATAGCTGCCCCTCCTTTTTTAGTTCTTTGATTGGCTAGAAAAACTGTTGGATAATTCTTGTGAAGGAAGTTTGGATGGTTGTTGTGGACTAAATGAGTCTCCTGCATGAATATGACAGAAGGGTTACTATCTTTATAAGAGAGAAAGGCCTTGCGACGTTTAAATGGGGAGTTAAATCCCTTGACATTATGTGTCAGGAAAACAAGGTCTAAATTATTTAAACTCTCTGCCATGTGTGTAGTATGGTGTTGTGTTGTCCTGACTTACCCCATTCCGCTGGATCAGTCCTGAATGCCCTATGACCTGATGAGGTAGGCTGGGAGAGTTGACTACTCACTAACCAGGTAGTCTTACCCCCCCGGGAATCTTGTGCTCGGGAGAGGAATGCTTTCTAACCAGGTGGATTTACCCCTGGAGTATCTTGTGTTCAGAAAGAGAGAACACGAATCAGCCAGTAAGCCAAAAAAACAATGTTTAAATAATGAAACATAACAATTAAATAAATGAACAATACATGTCAACATATCAAAAACAATGATCCTCATTAATTATTTCAAATAGCACCTAAGTGCCTAGGGTGGGGAGGATATTCGCTCCTCCCTCTAGCCCTAGTATGAGGAAAATGAACAGAATTGAATAATTCCTAACTAAAGAATGCGTACTTTGCTAACAGCAACCTAGCCCTGAAATAGGCCTAAACCTGTGGAGAAGAAAAAACGTGAGAAGAAATCATACCCATCGTCTGTCTTTTTGATATTTACTATCTCTTCCCTGATATTATTCTGAACGACATAATCTTAAACTAACTGTTATTGTTGAACTTTTTAAGCTGCTCTAAACTTTTCAACTTTTGTCAATACCCTTATGCATTATTTAAGAGTTCTCACGCATCCTACTATGACATTTGTTCAACCTTTCGGAGCTTGTGAAAGGCAGGTGCCCGTGGTGAGCTCGCCGGTAGTCCCTGACCCTGGTTGCGGTATGCGACTAGAGTCCATCTGGTTCCTCTGCCTTTTGGGGAGAGGAACATCTGTTCACTGCCTCAGGCCTTTCTTTTTGTCTCACCTCTCGCTGTTCTCTAAAGTCCTCAGTTGTGGCCAAGTTGAGATGGATCAGATGTTTCTGGCAAGCTTCCAAGGTTTGTGCTAAAAAGGTGGTGCCTCCTTTTTGGAAAAGTAAACAAAATGGAAAACCCCATTTATACGGGATCTTGTTCTTTATCAAGACATTTAGTGCCGGTCTCATCTCCCTGCGTTTATTTAGAGTGGAGGGTGCAATGTCAGCGTAGATCTGCAGGCGGGATCCATCTGGGCCCACAACTTGAGGGACATTTCTGGAGGCAGAAAGGATGCTATCCCTTATTTTCTGTCGGAGAAATCGGACTATTGTGTCTTTGGGGAGGCTCTGGTTAGAGGCCGGTCCCAGGGCCCTATGCGCCCTCTCGATCTCAATCTCCGCTTCCTCTTCCCCTGGCAGCAAGGTCAATCCGACTTCCTTAATGTAAGGTACCAGGTTGGTCACCCGTTTGTCAATTCCTCTGAAGCGAATATTATTTCTGCGAGAACAGTTTTCCGCGTCCTCAAGCTTATTTTCCAGGGAGGTGATTCTGGAAGAGTTTGCAGAGATGTCCCTCCTGTCCTGCTCTTGGGTAGAGACCATTTGATCCGTGAGGGTTTCTAAGACATGAGTTCTCTGTCCCAGCTCTTGTATTTCTTTTTTAAAGTCCTGCACGGCCTGGGATAGCTGAGTCTTTAATAAGGTTTCATACCTTGTCATAATTTTTCGATCACCTCCGGATCCTGTAATGTTCCCCTCTGCTCCCCCTCCATATCCGAGTTGTCAGATAGGTCCGAGGCGGGGCTCTGGGGTAAAGGCTGATGTTTTGGGAGAGCTTGAAAGTGTTCTGGTATCCCTTTAGCTGCCGTGCTCTTGCGTGTTTTACCCTTCATCTTCCACAAAGGTTGTCAGCTGGGATTTACTAGGACACCCCCAGACAAAAATATTAATCCAGCTTTTAAGACAAGGGGTTTGCTTTTTTTTTTTACAGAGCTACATTATGTGCTCCCAGGTAGGGCCTTTTCATCCTTATTTGTTTACATGACAAGGGAGAACTGTGTGTGTCGCACTGGGTGTATGACATGGAGTGTCTGTGCGTCCAGCATTCAACAGGCACCCAAATATATATAAAATGTTCCTGCTTTTACTGTAAATTGTCAGGAAGTTTTAGCAGAGAGCAGTCCAGGGCAGTTGTAATTAGTATTACAATTGTGATAGGTTGTGGGATCCCAGCTCCCTACTAAGTTAACTTTGGTGTAACCAGGCCAGTAGACATGCAGGCAAAAACAAATAAAATATAAATTATTTAGTCCACAGGGTGGCAGCAGAGTCCCTCTTATGTGCCTTGTACTGGGAGTTCTTGTGAGGAAAGATTCTCCATTTGCAAGTTATTCAAATCCACAGTGCTAATTTGTGTATGGTATTGGGTGGCATACCTATATTTTGATAATGACAGCCCAGATATGGGTTAGATTGTTCAGGCACAGACAATCTGCACGGTTGATAAAGTCTATAAGCGGCTTTGTTTAAGTTAGATCCCATGCCAGTAATGGCACCTGTACTGGCCTTCTCTGGCCCCAGGGATGAAAGTGGGCATCAGGGGTCGGGTAATAGCTCTCCCAGGCTGGTTCCAGTATCTGTTGCCCCACACAGTACCTTAATTCCTGTATGCTGTTGCTGGCAGGCCCTGCAGAGGTGAGACAGCTTGCTTCTGTAGGCCCTGGTGGAGCCCAATACGGGTTTGTCAGTGCTAGGGTTCGCTGGTCTGTTGTCCTCCAGGGGTATCCTTCCTCTTTGGAACCTGCTCAGGGGTAGCAGGTAGCTCTCTTTGTGGGAGGCCAGATGGAATAGGCCTCTACCACCCGGTGGTCACTAGAGGCTCTACCCTGGGCACTTGTTTAATTTATTTTGGTCCCTGGCTCCTCCTGCTGATATTGAGGAGTGTTTTGGGTAAAAATACCCCAGAATAGGATACCAAAAATAGTTTATTTCTATATAGTAGTGCAGAGCAGAGCAAAAGCACGTCTGCTCTCTCTGCAAGCTGGACACGCTCCTGGCTTTTTTCACATTTTGTTGCCTCACAACCTGGAATTAACACAGATTGTTTGAGGATTTGCATCATTTCATTTACAGAACATGCCCACAACTTTAAAGATGTTTTTTTTTTAATTTCATTTTTTATTGTGAAGCAAACAACAAATAGGACAAAATAACAGAAAAAGTCAATGTGCATAACTATTCACCCCCCTAAAGTCAATACTTTGTAGAGTCATCACAGCTCCAAGTCTCTTTGGATAAGTCTCTATGAGTTTGCCACATTTCACCACTGGGATTTTTGCCCATTCCTCCTTGCAAAACTGCTCCAGCCCCTTCAAGTTGGATGGTTTGTGCTTGTGAGCAGAAATCTTTAAGTCTGACAACAGATTTTCTATTGGATTGAGGTCTGGGCTGTGACTAGGCCATCCCAACACATTTACATGTTTCCCCTTAATCCACTCAAGTGTTGCTTTAGCAGTGTGTTTGGGGTCATTGTCCTGCTGGAAGGTGAACCTCCGTCCTGGCCTCAAATCACGCACAGAGTGGTACAGGTTTTGCTCAGAATATCCCTGTATTTAGCACCATCCATCTTTCCCTCGACTCTGACCAGTTTCCCAGTCCCAGCTGCTGAAAAACATCCCCACAGCATGGATGGTGTTCTTTGGGTGATGTGATGTGTTGGGTTTGCGCCAGACATAGTGTTTTCTTTGATGGCCGAAAAGTTAAATTTTAGTCTAATCAGACCAGAGCACCTTCCTCCATACATTTTGGGAGTCTCCCACATGCCCTTTCGCAAAACATCAAAATGTGCCATTTAGTTTTTTGCTAAAAGTAATAGCTTTCATATGGTCACTCTGCCATAAAGCCCAACTCTATGGAGCGTACGGCTTATTGTCGTCCTATGTACAGATACTCCAGTCTCTGCTATGGAAAGCTGCAGCTCCTCCAGGGTTACCTTAAGTCTTTGTGCTGCCCCTCTGATTAATGCCCTGCTTGTCCGGTCCTTGGTGCCCCCACTTCCCTCGTGTGTGAGCGTTACAAGCACGGGGCATCTCCATGCCGATGCCCTCATGCACCATTTGTGCTAATTCTTGCACACTGTACTTCTGTAAGTTCTAAATTGCCTTTCCTACCCCCCACGCTGCCTCATCCTATCAGCTCCCTTGTTATAGTCGTATGTACCCTGTAGTTTGGTGCAATACTGTCTCTCCTTTCATTTTGCTAAGCCTATGTCTCCAGGTTTGAATTTGTCGCCTCCAGACCCTGTCTTTCCCCCATGCTACCTCATTGTTATAGCCTTATTTACTATGTGCTTCACTTCCCTCACAGAGCCTTGATGGCTCAGTGGGTATATGCATTTAATTCCAAGCGAACTTCCAAGTACGTTATAATTCACTATAGTTTGATGCAATATTTTTGCCAAATCTATATCTTTAGGTTCAATTGCCTATCACTCTCTCGGCCTCCCTGCTCCGCCATCACCGCTTCGCTCTACTTTGATGCTCTTTCGACCGCTCTGCCGTTGCTTATCAGCCTCTCTGCCTATTGCTTTCTGCCGCTCTGCTACGCCATCATTCTTTCGCTCTGCCCTGTCGCTCCTCAGACACTTTACCCGTCTCTATTTCGGCCTCTCTGCTCCGCCGTCACACTTTCACTCCACCTGTCACTTTAAAGGTCGCTCTGCCGATCGTTTTACCAGTCGCTCTACCAGTCACTATTTCGGTCTCGTTACTAGTTGCTCTCTCATTTCTCACTACTGTTCATCTCGACCTTCTCCCACCGGGTCCCACCCGAATCAACTGACTTTCATCATCCGAGCGCCCACTCCTCCACGAGCCCTGCCCCACCTTTGGACCACTCGCTACTCCGAGAATGTCTAGTCACGTCCTCGAGTCAGGCACCGGACTCTGGAAAGGCTTACATCTGCATATAGGGGCTCTACTCACCTCTGATTGCTGGCTTGACCGTTCCGCGTTCATTGCCCTCTTTTGGACAACTTTTTCATCCATTACAACAACCTACATCACTATCCCTCTACAATAAACTTACCTCTTAGGAGCTCAATTTCATCTCAGCCAATCTCACTATTTCCAGCAATCTCTCCTATCGTAACCACCAGTTAAACTCGACTTCAAGGGCTTCACAAGAATCTCTGAACCCTCTAAACTTTACGTCTCCGACCTCTCTTCTAACCCTTTCAGCAGAAACATATCGCTCACCAGTGAAGCCGCTACCAAATGGCTACTCCAGATATATACCTAAACCCACATCAGACCTAAGAGAAGCCTCTAAAAAATGCCTAATCATTAATATCTAGGTATTTTTGGCCCTCTTTTCAGGCCGAGATGACGTAGCTTTGGCCACACCCCAGCTACTAGAAGAGGGGGCCCCAACCACCATCATATATAAACCCAACTCACCTGCTACCACTCAAGCACACCGCAATCAACCCACCCACCCCTCCCCTCTTCTCATCAAACACCACTCAATCCTTAGCCCTCTTCTCAAGCCGAGATGAACTAGCTTTGGCCACACCCCAGCTACCACAGGAGAGGGCACAACCACATTATATATATATATATATATATATATATATATATATATATATAAACATTTATTTGTAATTAACTCAATAAAATGAAAAAAAAAATGCTGCTATATTATGTAAAATATCTATTATTATAGATAAAATTAAATAAATCCATTTGAAGCACTCATATCAATTGAAGACTGGTAGTGATATCTACCATAAAGTAGGCCGATCTTAGAGGTACATATGTGCTCAGCCAGACTAGTCAGAAGTTAACTGTCAAAAGCCCGGAGTAAATAATCACACCTAATCCCCAATCCTGTTCAGTCTCTATAAATAACACATAGTTGTGAGATAGCATACATGTAAATATAGTAGACAAGATTTTCGTAGTAGGACGGCTAGTACAAAAGTATATCATGTGACTGGCACATAGACAGTACAATACAATGCAGTCAACATAATATTCTGATTGCTAGTAATAATTAGCTGTATGTCATATAATAAATCCAGCAGCAATCTCTAATTGTAAAGAGCACTGTTACTAATTGCCAATTACATGGTTAGCATATAGATTAGCCTTCCTCATATTTACAGGTGGATCATTATAAAGCAATACATATAAAAATGAAAAAACAATACTAAAAGAAAAATACGCGTTCACTATTGTGCCACCTCCGTTTCTAATAATATGGATAAAATGTATAGCTATGTGGTCCATAGGCCATACATCACCACCAGTAGCTGGGTCTAAACCTAATCTACTCCTTGAGGTTTACCCCTTCAGGAACCTCACGGCACAAAAACATGCTACAGAGGGAAGGAGGGGGAGAAAGAGGAGGGATGGAAAGAGGATGCACAGAGGGAAGGGGATAGAGGGAGGGAGATAGAAGGAGAGAGGAGGCTGAAGGTAAAGAAAGGAAGGGGGAAGGGAGAGAGATGAGAGAAAGGGGAGAAAGAGAGGGGAGGGAGAGAAAGTGGAGATAGAGAGGGAAGGGAGAAAGAGGGAGGAGGACAGAGAGAGGGAGGGGGCAGGGAGGGGGGGAGAGACAGAGAGAGAGTGCACAGAGAGAGATAGAGAGACAAAGAGAGACAGCACTGAGAAAGACAAAACACACAATTGAAGAAACCATATGATACCATTATTTAAGATGTGCAAGTTACTTGTGTGTTATAATTGTTATTGCTTTGTGCATATAATATAAATAGTCCTGTACCAGGTGTAGTCTTAATCTGTATTTATTTATTATGAAATCTAATTGTAACTCCAAGATCATTCTACATCTTAGCTGACTAAGACATTATCATTGGTGACACCTAATATATGTTTTATATATTTATATATTATATGTATATAATATAATGACCATTTCTTGTCTCAAAAATCTATATTCAAACCTGGATCATTCCAAAGACCTTATTTACAATAGAAGCCATTTATACACATTATTTTAGTGATATTCTTGAGGGTAAAACACTGTATAATTGTATGACAGGTTCATAATTATTACGTACAAATGAGAAGAAATAAAATAATATAATCTATCTGTCTCCACAAACATGGAGCAATAACATGCCTTTATAATGAGTCAATAAGTCATGTGACCGTCTGGTCTGGATTGTTATCATTTAATGTATATGGGTGACCTATACTAGTTTGGTATCAATATATAATATTAATCTGGTTAATTTAATCTGACCCTTGATCTGTACCGACCATAAATACATGTAACAAATCCCAGAGTGTGACGTCTCATGTTTATTTGTACGGACCACAAAAACGTGCAACAAATCCCAGCGTGTGACCGTCTCATGTTTATTTGTACAGAACATAAACATGTGTAACAAATCCCACCATCTCATGTTTATTTGTACTGACCATAAAGACATGTAACAAATCCCAGCGTGTGACCGTCTCATGTTTATTTGTACAGAACATAAAGATGTGTAACAAATCCCACCATCTCATGTTTATTTTTACTGACCATAAAGACATGTAACAAATCCCAGCGTGTGACCGTCGCATGTTTATTTGTACAGACCATAAAGACATATAACAAATCCCAGTGTGTGACGATCTCATGTTTATTTGTACAGACAGTGATAAAGTGACACCATCAGATCTCTCAGAGTCTGACCAAGAAGAAGGGACAAATATGAGGAGTCCCCGGGAGATTAAAGATGAGGAAATTCCTGTAAATATCAGTGAAGGTGAGTAATATCTTATGGACAATTATCACTTTCTTCAGTCCTTATTGAGGTGTATTTATCCTTCATCACTCACCCAAGACTTTTTACAAGCAGCGCAGCTCATTAAAAAGGTGATTTAAATAGATTTTAAGACACAAACACTAGATCAATAGTAAATAACTACAATGGTAAAAGTCTATAATCCATTTATCTCTATTTCTGTATGACCTATAGATGTGAAGCCTCCAGTTGTCTCCAAGGTTGAACAAGAAGTGCTGAATATAAGAGATCAGCAGCAGGTGAAGGAGGAGGAGAGTCCTGGGAATATCAGGGAAGGTGAGGAATTAATACACAATAGGAACATTAATAAGAAATTATGTAATCATACACGGTCACCATAACAATATGTTTATTTTATCTTAAAGAGGATTAAAAACTGTCTATGCATTGTAACAGCATTTCATCTCTATAGTACATCATTCCTGAGATATACTGCATTTTTTGTGCAGTTCAGTATAGTAATGTATGGCTCAGAGAGAGCTTGATAAGGGTGGGGGATATAGCATTTAGTACTTGCCAGTAATTACTAATATTAGTTTGTAACAGGCTCTGTCTAACACATCCATGCAGCAAGTCTGTAGGATAAATGTATTAATAATATTGTTCAATTTATTAAATCAAGTTACCCCACTTACCTCAATCCCTATGCCCCCTACACGTACATTCACCCACCTACCTAACTCCCTATGTTGGTAAATACAACTGTAAGTGACGTCCTCCTGTGTGCTCCCATCATCCAGTGGAGGATCTTCTCTCTAATCCCATAAACTGTTGGTTTTATACTTGCATTCATAGTGAAAAAGTGATTGTAGAAACACCTTAATTTTCTGTGAGATAAAAATAGTTTTTACCATTGTAATATGAATTACATGCCAGTGTTTCAGTCCCGCACCCACCTTGTTCTCCCTCTCCTAGCCCCATGCTTCCACGCTTCACCTGCATCGCCGCTCCCTATACATATATATATATATATATATATATATATATATATATATATATATTACGCACACATACTGAGGAGGTGGTGTATATAGTGAGGATGGAGTGTGTGTGTATATATACTGTATGTATGGATATATATATATATATATATATATATATATATATAATTTATTTGTGTATATATACAGTGGATATAAAAAGTCTACACACCCCTGTTAAAATGTCAGGTTTCTGTGCTGTAAAAAAATGAGACAAAGATAAATAATTTGAGAACTTTTTCCACCTTTAATGTGACCTATAAACTGTACAACTCCATTGAAAAACAAACTGAAATTGTGGTGGTAGGACGGCTAGTACATATAGTATATGATGTCACTGGCACATAGACAGTATACAATACAATGCAGTCAACTAGTGATGTCGCGAACATAACATTTTCGGTTTGCGAACCGCGGACGCAAACTTTATCAAATGTTCGCAAACCCGGCGAACCACCATAGACTTCAATGGGCAGGCGAATTTCAAAACCCACAGGGACTCTTTCTGGCCACAATAGTGATGGGAAAGTTGTTTCAAGGGGACTAACACCTGGACTGTGGCATGCCGGAGGGGGATCCATGGCAAAACTCCCACGGAAAATTACATAGTTGATACAGAGTCTGGTTTTAAGCCATAAAGGGCATAAATTACCTAAGATTCCTAAATTGTTTGGAATAACATGCTTTAAAACATCAGGTATGATGTTGTATCGATCAGGTAGTGTAAGGGTTACACCCACTTCACAGGCAGGCAACTGAGATTAGATTACAGGAAAAAAATGGTTGTTTTCAATGTATGGTACACCACCAGGTATGAGTAGTGAAAATAAGCACAATATAAGCTGTTAGGTGTTAGCCTGTCACACACACACGCTGGCAGGCTGGCAGGTATATGCAATTAGATTACACAGAAAAAAATTATAAAATAAAATAAATGATGTTCTAGCCCTAAAAAGGGCTTTTTGGGTTGCTGTCCTTGCAGCAGATATCAGATGAGTCCTTCAGGTCTGTAGTGGAAGCTAAATACACAGCCTGGCTATCTATTTCCCTATTAAATCTCCAGCAGCTACACTATCTGTCCTCTCACAACGAATGCAGCTTCAGAATGATTCTAAAATGTATGCTGTCCTTCAGATGGAAGGCTCTGGAAGGGAGTGTATGCTGCTGATTGGCTGGAATGTGTCTGCTGACTGTGAGGTGCAGGGTCAAAGTTTCCTCAATGATAAAGAATAGGGGGCGAACCGAAAAGCGCATGTGTTCACCGTCCGATGCGAGCGCGAAAGAGCCAAAATCGCCGCGAATAATCCGCGGGTGAACTGTCCGCGACATCTCTACAGTCAACATAATATTCTGATTGCTAGTAATAATTAGCTGTATGTAATATAATAAATCCAGCAGCAATCTCTAATTGTAAAGAGCACTGTTACTAATTGCCAATTAGGTTAGCATATAGATCAGCCTTCCTCATATTTTACAGGTGGATCATTGGAAAGCAATTCATATAAAAATTAAAAAAACAATTCTAAAAGAAAAATACTTGTTCGCTATTGTGCCACCTCCGTTTTTAATAATATGGATAAAATGTATAGCTATGTGGTCTTAGCCATAGGCCATACATCACCACCAGGAACTGGGTCTAAAACCAATCTACTCCTTGGAGGTTTACCCCTTCGGGAACCTCACGGCACAAAATCATGCTACAGAGGGAAGGAGGGGGAGAAAGAGGAGGGATGGAGAGAGGATGCAGAGAGGGAAAGGGATAGAGGAAGGGGGCTGAGATGGAGGGGGATAGAAGGAGAGAGGAGGCTGTAAGGAAAGAAAGAAAGGGGGAAGTGAGAGAGGGGATAAAGAGAGGAGAGGGAGTAGGACAGGAAGGGAGTAGGACACTAAGGGAGGGAAAGGCAGAGAGAGAGAGAGAGAGGGGACGCAGAGAGAGACAGCAGTGAGAGAGAAGACAAAACACACAATTGAAGAAACCATATGATACCGTCATTTAAGATGGGCAAGTTACTTGTGTGTTATAATTGTTATTGGTTTGTACATAACCCCTGTATAGAGCTAAAAATATGTTGATGCTGCAAAATATCACATATATAGTTGTGAACGTACAGTGGGGGGAGAGACACAGGGGAGGTAGAGGGGGAAGAGAGACAGGGGAGGGAGATGAGGGGAATGAGCGACAGGGGAGGGAGAGAGGAGGGAATGAGACAGGGGAGTGATAGAGGGGGCAAAGAGAGACAGGGGAGGGATTGAGGGGGCAAAGATAGACAGGGGAGGGATAGAGGGGGCAAATAGTGACAGGGGAAGGATAGAGGGGGCAAAGAGTGACAGGGGAGGGATAGAGGGGGCAAAGAGTGACATGGGAGGGATAGAGGGGGCAAAGAGAGACGGGGATGGATAGAGGGGGCAAAGAGAGACAGGGGAGATATAGAGGGGGCAATGAGAGACAGGGAAGGGAGAGGGGGGGGGGGCAATGAGAGTCAGGGAAGGGAGAGAGGGGGCAAAGAGAGACAGGGGTGGGAGAAAGGGGGCAAAGAGAGACGGGGAGGGAGAGGAGGCAAATAGAGACGGGAGGGAGAGGAGGCAAAGAGAGACGGGGAGGGAGAGGGGGCAAAGAAAGACAAGGGAGTGAGAGAGAGGGCAAAGAGAGACAGGAGGGGGGAGGGAAAGAGACATGGGAGAGAGAAATGTTTGGGAAAAAACTTGATCTTGCCGTCATTTTTTGACAGGCAAGTCGCTAGTAATATATAATTATAATAACAATTATTTTGGTTTATTTGTTCAGGATATTACTCCCCATAAAATTAATTTGCTTAAAGGAGTCAGTGTAACAATCTATTAATACAAGATTAAACCTCTTAAGAAATCATCACAATATAAATAGTCCTGTACCCGGTGTAGTCTTGATCTGTATTTATTTATTAGGAAATCTATTATATTTTATTTTTAATATCCGTAAAATATCCATGTAAAAAGTCCAGAGTGCTTGGAGCACCTCAGACACGCCCATGCCGCAGCCGGAAAATAAACAGTTAATTTGAACTCGGATTTGGGCTGATGTGCAAGCTTGAGAGTGGGTTCCTTTTAATCCTCATGTCCCCCAATATGATCCCTAGCATTTACAGAGCTGTACAGTGCAGGCTTAAATTTATTTTTGCGTTTTTAGATTTCTGCGCTTACGGCCGGTTACAAGATATGCGGCCGGCTGTAAGATGAGATCCTTGCGGGGCCGTATAATAGAATCGCGAGTTAACAGAACCCCTGCAAGGAATCGCAGCCTTACGGCCGATTTACGGCCGCTAATAGAATGAGGCCCTAAGACATTATCATTGGTGACACCTAATATATGTTTTTATATATTTATGTATATTATATGTATATAATATAATGGCCATTTCTTGTCTCCAAAATCTATATTCAAACCTGGATTATTCCAAAGACCTTATTTACACTATAAGCCATTTGTGCAGGTTCAGAATTATTATGTACAAATGAGAAGAAATAAAATAATATCAGATAGCTGTCTCCACAAATATGGAGCAATAACATGTCCTTTTATACTGAGTGAATAAGTCTTGTGACCATCTGGTCTGGATTGTTATCCTGTAATGTATATGGGTGACCTATACTAGTTTGGTATCAATATATAATATTTATCTGGTTATTTTGCAGTCTCTGGTGTTTGTATGATAATGTTAGATTTGTTAGTTCTGAAGCTCGCACAATATCTGACCCTTAATCTGTACTGACCATAAATGCATGTAGCAAATCCCAGCATGTGACCGTCTCATGTTTATTTGTACTGACCATAAAGACGTGTAACAAATCCCAGCGTGTGACCATCTCATGTTTATTTGTACTGACCATAAAGACGTGTAACAAATCCCAGCGTGTGACCGTCTCATGTTTATTTGTACAGAACATAAAGATGTGTGATAAATCCCAGCCTATGACCGTCTCATGTTTATTTGTACTGACCATAAAGACGTGTAACAAATCCCAGTGTGTGACCGTCTCATGTTTATTTGTACTGACCATAAAGACGTGTAACAAATTCCAGCGTGTGACCGTCTCATGTTTATTTGTTACAGAACATAAAGATGTGTGACAAATCCCAGCCTATGACCGTCTCATGTTTATTTGTACTGACCATAAAGACGTATAACAAATTCCAGTCTGTGACCGTCTCATGTTTATTTGTACAGAACATAAAGAGGTGTAACATAAAGATGTGTAACAAATCCCAGTGTGTGACCGTCTCGTGTTTATTTTTACAGACAGTGACAAAGTGACACCATCAGTTCTCTCAGAGTCTGACCAAGAAGAAGAGACAAATATGAGGAGTCCCCAGGAGATTAAAGAGGAGGAAATTCCTTTAAATATCAGTGAAGGTGAGTCATATCTTATGGACAATTATCACTTACTTTAGTCCTTATTGAGGTATATTTATCCTTCATCTCTCACTGAAGAAGTTTTACACACATCACAGCTCATTATAAAGGTGATTTAAATAGATTTTAAGACACAAACACTAGATCAATAGTAAATAATTACAATGGTTAAAGTCTATAATCCGGTTATCTCTATCTCTGTTGGACCTTTAGATGTGAAGCCTCCAGTTGTCTCCAAGGTTGAACAAGAAGAGCTGAATATAAGAGATCAGCAGCAGTTGAAGGAGGAAGAGAGTCCTGGAAATATCAGGGAAGGTGAGGAATTAATACACAATAGGAACATTAATAATAAATTCTGTAATGTTACACTGTCACCATAACATTATGTTTATTTTATCTTAAAGAGGATTGAAAACTGTCTATGCCGTGTAATGGAATTTTATCTCTATAGTACATAATTCCTGAGATATACAGCATTGTTTGTGCAGCTCAGTATAGTAATGTATGGCTCAGAGAGCTTGATAAGGGTGCCGGATCTAGAATTTAGTACTTGCCAGTAAGTACTAATATCAGTCTATAACAGGCTCTGTATAAAACATCCATGCAGCAAGTGTGCCGGATAAATGTTTTATAATATTGTTCAATTTATTAAAGGGCTATCTAAGTGAGCTGGATTAATGCATTTCTGCATTCTGTAGCCAAAAAACAGCCTATGAGTATGCAGCACATCTCCTAAAACACTTTTATTTTAATAAATATCTAATAATTATGTGTACACCCCCAGGGGGTGTCTACACAACTTCCTGGTCCCCATCTAAGCAGCATGCAGCATCCGGGGAGCAATATTAACCCTCTATTTACCTGCTCTTGCTTTGCTCAGTCAATCTCCTTGCAGCTTCCTGCTTGCAGCTTCCTGACACATGTCAGTGATACACTACATTTGCCAGGCTCCTTTGCTGCATATCCCAAGCTGCTTTGCACCACAGCCAATAGGAGAACAGTGTTGTCAGCCTCCCAGTCACTGCTGGTATTTGACTTATCCCTACTTCCTGTCTATGCTGTGCGCTGTTGCCATAGCAACTAACAGTGCTATGTCTCAAATCTTTCATCTAATCTGATTGGCCAAAATACATTGGAGGGGGTGTTAACCTTCATTTTATACTGTCAGAAATGACAATAGATATGGCTAACTTCAAGGTAAGTGTTTACATTCTTATTTTGGTATTTTTTCATGCAAACATTTTTTTCATACACTTCTGATTCTCCTCCATCAGATGCATTCATAATCCAGGAAGCTTAGACATCCCTTAAAATCAGTTACCCCACTTACCTCACTCCCTATGGACTCTACACATATATTCACCCCACTTATCTCACTCCCTATATTGGTAAATACATCAACTGTAAGTGACGTCCTCCTGTCTGCTCCCATCATCCAGTGGAGGATCTTCTCTCTAACCCCATAAACTGTTGTTTTTATATTTGCATTCAGAGTGAAAAAGTTATTGTAAAAAAATCTTCATTTTTTTGTGAAATAAAAATCGTTTTTGCCATTGTAATATGGATTACGTCAGTGTCTCTGTCCCCTTATGGGGTCTTTTTCAAGTCTGCAACCATGTGGTAAATTTATACCCCAAATAATTCCCCCAGCAATAACATTATATCAGCTATCTATGTATCAACGGTGGAAGTGATTGTTTTTTAATTCCTTCTTTCAAGACCAACCCTCAGAGAGATACTCCATAATCATCTACTATATTCCTCTTCTTTACACAGTGTGACAATAAATAACATGGAGATCATGTGTCTTACTCGTATAAAGCAGCCCATTTGTGTCATGGATTTACCCATCAGTTGCAGCATAAGACCTGTGCTTAAATTCTGACACTCTGGGGTTAATCTTCCTGGGACTGCACCCAGACACACAATAGTTAATTATATTAAAGGGATATCTAAGTTTGCTGGTTTATAAATGCATCTGACAATCAGTAGTGCATGAGAAAAAATGTTTGCAAAAAAAATACCAAACTATACATGTAAACACTCACCTTGAAGTCAGCTGAATTTCTTGCATTTGCAAACAGTTGGCTTTCAAAGTTGACACCCCCAGACAATCTCTTCTAAAATTAGCATAACAATCATATTCAGTTTAAACAATCACAGGCATTGTATCCATTTTGTTTTTGAATGATGCAGACATGAGTTCTGCCCTACTGTGGGAAGTCACATGTTTTCACACACTTTATTTTCATCATTTCTTTCCTGTGCATACAGAGTAAGTGTTTAGCAATAATAGTAATTTATGATTTTAGTAATTTTTCTGACAGTTGGAAATCAAGGTTAACACCCTCCAAACCTAGGCTAAATTAGCCTAAAAATTTAAATGATTTTTTTGGCAAGTTAGGTTAACTAAAACTCTCAAATTAACTCTGGGTTCCTGTTTTTGGTGCAAAGCAGCCTGTGAAATGCAGTGTATCACTGCTATGTGGCAGGAAGCTGCAAGGAGATTAGCTAAGCAAGCAAGAGCAGGTAAATACTGGGTTAATATTGCTTCCCGGATGTTGCATGCTTATTGGAGGGATCAGATGCCAGTTTAGACACCCCCTGGAGGTGTCAACATAATCATTAAAGGGATTTTTAGATATTAAATAAATATTAAATAAATGCAGAAATGTCTTAATCCAGCTCACTTAGATATGCCTTTAAATACAGAGCAGCTGCAGGCTGTTTCCACCAGAAGCATGACTATGGAATTAGTCCTAAATGTTAATTTCAATGTAATGCTTTTAGTTTAAATTGTATTTTTTTATTTTCATTTTTTCTATTTTTATTGTAATTTTTTATTTTTAATATTTTTTTGTTTGTTATTTACATACATTTTTAGGTAGGTGTTAAGGTATCACAGGTTTTTGCAGGTACTCCCATGGTAGAGGATTAGGGTACTATGGAAGTCCATAGGGACCCCTATGGTAGAGGGCTAATTTAAGATACCATGGGGATCCCTATTGGGGTTGATGGGTGGAGCATTGCAAGTGCCCTCTGAACACTTAGATCAATTTCTTTACTACTATAACCTATCTCAGAAAACGTAGTGCCCATTTTATTAACAACATTTGCTATTGTATTCCTATTACTATTTAATCTCCACACTCTCAGCATCTGGGTAAGGTCATCCTTTTTCAATGATTATGGATGAAAAGATTAAGCATATAGAAGAGTATTTGTATCGGCATGCTTAATATTCCAATGTAGTGTAATTATTCAACTTTATCTAGATATCGTTATCACCAAATTGATTCATGTAATCCCCATAATTCATAAGCACTAGGAAACATTTCTTATCTGCTGGTGTAATGACCCCAATCTGCCATTTTACTTTCATTAGCACAACTTCCTGATAGAAGACTTTGCATACAGGAAGTTTGTATCTGCACAGTGGGAATGTGTCAGTAACTACAGTTGGTGCTCTCAGCAGCACTAATTGGTAGATTGTTAGTTTACATAAACACCCACCTTGGGAAGTAACAGACAGCAGCAGGCAAAAATATGGAAAGCCTACAGCAAGCAAAAATTGCATGTAGAATATGTAATATGTAAAGTTTGTGTCTATACAGTATTTGTTTTTTCTTTTAAATACAATTTAGCAGATCATCAGATTTAGTTGAACATTGAAATTTGATGATAATTGGTATGCACTGGATCACATTACACTATATAGACATTCAGACATCTGTTGCCTAATTTTCATATAATTACTAAATATTTTGTATGCTTATAAAGATTAAATAACTTCCACTAAATTATTAGACTAATCTAAATAATTTTTCAACTAAATTGTCCCTTTATTAACTACAAATTGGTCTCAGTGCGCTATAATTAATTATAGTTATCATAATAGGTATATAATAACAAATCAATTCCATTTAGAAGTATGTTAAAACTGTCAGTATTTACTCCTGGTGCTTTCGTTTCCAACAGATGGATCCAAGATTTGGAAAAACCTTGGAGAAGACCACATTTGTCACACAGTCGAAAAACCATTGGCATGTTCTGAATGTGGGAAGTGTTTCCGTAAGGCCTCAAATCTTAAAGAACATATGAAGACTCATACAGGAGAAAAAACTTGTTCATGTACTGAATGTGGAAAATGTTTCAGTCGTTTCTATGTTCTTAATAGTCATAAGATGACTCATACAGGAGAAAAACCTTTTCCATGTTCTGAATGTGGCAAATGTTTCAGTCGTCTCTCTGTTCTTAATAGCCATAAGATGACTCATACAGGAGAAAAACCTTTTCCATGTTCTGAATGTGGGAAATGTTTCAGTCGTCTCTATGTTCTTAATAGCCATAAGAGGACTCATACAGGGGAAAGACCTTTTCCATGTTCTGAATGTGGGAAATGTTTCAGTCGTCTCTATGTTCTTAATAGCCATAAGAGGACTCATACAGGGGAAAGACCTTTTCCATGTTCTGAATGTGGGAAATGTTTCAATTATCTCTCAGTACTTAATAGACATAAGAGGACTCATACAGGAGAAAAACCTTTTCCATGTTCTGAATGTGGGAAATGTTTCAGTCTTCTCTCAGATCTTAATAAACATAAGAGGACTCATACAGGAGAAAAACCTTTTCCATGTTCTGAATGTGGGACATGTTTCAGTCAGCTCTCGGCTCTTAATGCACATAAGATGACTCATACAGGGGAAAAACCTTTTTTATGTACTGAATGTGGGAAATGTTTCGGTCGTCTCTCAGTTCTTAATAGCCATAAAAGGACTCATACAGGAGAAAAACCTTTTCCATGTACTGAGTGTGGGAAATGTTTCAGTCAGCTCCCAGATCTAAATAAACATAAGATGACTCATACAGGAGAAAAACCTTTTCCATGTTCTGAATGTGGAAAATGTTTCAGTCATCGCTCACATCTTAATAGCCATAAGATGACTCATACAGGAGAAAAACCTTTTCCATGTTCTGAATGTGGGAAATGTTTCAGTCATCGCTCACATCTTAATAGCCATAAGATGACTCATACGGGAAAAAAAACGTTTTCATGTTCGTAATGTGGGAAATGTTTCAGTCAGCTCTCACATCTTAATAAACATAAGAAGACTCATACAGGAAAAAAAAAACGTTTCCATGTTCTGAATGTGGGAAATGTTTTAGTCACCTCTCACAGCTTAATGCACATAACATGATTCACATAGGAGAACCAAAACTTTCCCATGTTTTGAATGTGGGAAATGTTTCAGCCCTCGCACATAACTTAATAAACATAAGAAGACTCATACAGGAAAAAAAAAAACTTTTCCATGTTCTGAATGTGGGAAATGTTTTAGTCACCTCTCACAGCTTAATGCACATAACATGACTCACATAGGAAAAACAAAACTTTCCCATGTTTTGAATGTGGGAAATGTTTCAGCCCTCGCACATAACTTAATAAACATAAGATTACTCATACAGGAGAAAAACATTGTTCCTGTTCTGAATGTGGGAAATGTTTCCATCAGCTCTCACATCTTAATGTACATAAGACTATTCATATGGGAGAAAACCCTTTTCCATGTTCTGAATGTGGGAAATGTTTCAGTCATCGCTCATAACTTAATAAACACAAGATTACTCTTATGGGAGAAAAACCTTTTCCAAGTTCTGAATGTGGGAAATGCTTCAGTCAGTGCTTAGATCTTAATGTACATAAAATGACTCACACAGGAGAAAAACAATTTCCTTGTTCTGAATGTGCGAGATGTTTCAGTTATCTGTCACTTCTTAATTTACGTAAGAGAACTCACACAGGACAAAAAAAAAGTTTTGCATGTTCTGATTGTGGGAAATGTTTCAGTCTGGCCTCAAATCTCAAACAACATATGAGAACTCTCACAGGAGAAAATCCTTTTGGCATGTTCAGTCAGATTTGAAATAACACAAGATAACTCATAGGATAAAGACCTGTTTTGTGTATGGAATGTGGGGAATATTCTAATATGAGTACACCATTACACATCAACATGACACATCATGCAATTCTGCTAAGATCATATAAATGTAATTAATCAAAAACATTAGCAAGCTCAGAAAAATCTATGGATATCTGAGTTTTAAATCATGTTAATAGAACTTTTCAGCAGTACTACTCCAGTAAGTTCTGCTGATGGATCAGCTTGTATTGAAACAGTACATTCTATAACGATGCACTGGTTCTGTGCATTGCTGCTATCTGCTTGGTTACCAATAAACATTTGATTAAGGGATCCTGAACTTATAGACATTGCACTACACCGTCATGCTGAGCACCCATATTTTATTCCCTCTTAATAACCCCTCCCATTAATTTTCTTGTTTTGTTTGCACATTTGTTACACCAAACAAAGCATTGGGCTTGTAGAGCTGTAAAAGAAAAAAATCTATGCTCTTAGGTCCTGCAAAACTCGTAAATGTCAAGCTCTGTACAAATGTATACTCTGTTTAGAAGGTATACTAATTTGCATAGTATGATAAGGCTTTATATTATGGATGTTTTTAATAAATCAAAGGGATTGATGAGCCCATTGTCATTAAGAATTATACTTTGTACTGTACAAAAAAGACCTAACCGATAAGCTATACAACTATTATCACCATACATCAGATTATACCCAACAGTTGTTTCAGTATTAGTTTTATTTTACACTAGCGACTTGCCCGTCAAAAATGACGGCAATAAAATTTGAAGCCTGGCAATGGTGTTTGTCACACATTGCGGGCCTCTCCCCCCTCTACTTTACTGGCCTTGCAATGAGTGCCTTTGGTGCTCATCACGGGCCTTGCAATAAGTGCCTTTGGCGCTCATTGCGAGCCTCTCCACCCCTCTCCCACCCAATACTTGATGGAAGGCACTCTTTGCAAGCCTCTCCCCCCTCTACTTTACTCTCTCCTTCCCCTCCCCAGTGTCTCTCTTCTCCCCTCCTTTCCCTCCCCTGTGTCTCTCTTCCCCTCCTCCTCTTCTTCCCCTGTGTCTCTCTTTGCCACCTGCTCTCCCTCCCCTGTGTCTTTCCTCCCTCCCCTGTATCTCTCTTCCCCCTCCCATGTGTCTCTCTTCCCCCCTCCCCTGTGTCTCTCTCCCGATCCTCTCCCTCCCCTATGGCTCTCTTCCCCCGTGTCTCTTCCTCCCCTCCTTTCTCTCGTGTCTCTATTTCCCCTCCTCTTTGTCTCTCTTCCCCATGTCTCTCTTCCCCATTGTCTCATGTCTCTCCCCCGCTCCTCTCCATCCTGTGTCTCTCCCCCACTCCTCTCCCTCCCGTCTCTCTCCCCCACTCCTCTCCCATGTCTCTCCCCCACTCCTTTTTCTCCTGTCTCTCCCCCACTCCTCTCACCTTAATGCTGCGAGCTCGCGCGCCCCTCATCCCGTGCGCGCTTCCCGCCCGCTCGTGCACACGCGTAACCGGATCAGGGAGCAGGGAGGGCGGCCGAAGGGCTGATGCGGCAGTGCTCGGCGCGAGCATCAGTGGAGCATGGCAGGGGGAGTTGTGAAACTGCGAGGGCCGCAAAGCGTGACGACTACTCGCAGTTTGACAACTTTTATATGTGACTAGCGTATTGCCCATCAAAAAATGACGGCAATCAGTTGTGTATGTTTTAAAAGTTGTTAAGTTATTAATATACACATGGAACTGTAAGGTAGCTAATGTTTTTTTTTTGTGTACTACTGAAATATAGAATTCAAATTAATAAATGAATTTACATATTTTTATGCATTGTGTTGAAGAGCTGGCAATCTGATTTGATGTTGCTGCAGCATTAGTGGTGTGGAGGTGCTGTGTAAGTGTGATGAACGTGTGCAGTGTAATAGTGTGCGTGCGCGAGACGAAACCGTTAGCGTAGTTGTGTACTTCCGCATTATCCTAAAATGGCGGATAATGTGTTGTATGCGTCTTAGCGGATTATCGGTACGTGTTTTCCGTGGTTATAGTGCTGTAGCCTGGTTTTAGTTTTGTTCGTCCGTCATTTTTTCTGCGTCGCTCATTGCCAAAGTACTACGGTTTAACGGCTCGCCACGCTGCGCAAGGCTCGCCGGGCGATGATCGCCTGAGGCGCTCATCGCTAAGCCCGCTAAAGTACTACGGTTTAACATTAAATTTGTTTGCCACACAACAAGACACTACATTTGTCCCTTTTTTTTTTCCTTCAAATAAATACAATTTTTTTTTAAATAAAATTAATATTTTTGTAATTTGCAACTTATATTTCATCAAATGCGTTGGTTTAGGCTGTAAATCCGATGTTGCGCAAGACAAAGTCGTTAAATCTGTGTTAATGCGTAAATCTGTAATTTTGTTTCGTAAAATGTACTCTCTACTGTCTTTTTACTCATTGCGCGGTTAATCCGCATCCTTTATCTCATATTTTTTCTAACACATACGTCTATGGCTGTGTTTTACGCAGTTCGTAGTAGTATAGCCTCGTTTTCATTTTTTTCGGCGGCCATTTTTTTCTCGCTTAGCCGATTTTCGATCTTTGTAACTCGGCAAAATCGCTGTAAATTGGAGTTCCAACTCACTTCCAGACGTCCTGCCTGCTTCCCCATGCTCTAAGTAACCTTTATTTTATTTTTTTAGTGTGTATTTAGTGTTTTTTTTAGTGTTTTGGTTCCGCCGCTTATGTTGTAATTTTTTTCAGCTCGTATTTTTTTTGTAAGTGCTACGAAGTAACGGCTCGCCTGCAATGAGCGCCTGCGGCGCTCATTGCCAAAGTGCTACGAGGTAACGGCTCACCTCGCTACGCGAGGCTCGCCTGCAATGAGCGCCTGCGGCGCTCATTGCCAAAGTGCTACGAAGTAACGGCTCTCCTCGCTACGAAAGGCTCGCCTGCAATGAGCGCCTGCGGCGTTCATTGCCAAAGTGCTACGAAGTAACGGCTCGCCTCGCTACGCGAGGCTCGCCTGCAATGAGCGCCTGCGGCGCTCATTGCCAAAGTGCTACGAAGTAACGGCTCACCTCGCTGCGCAAGGCTCGCCGGGCAATGAGCGCCTGCGGCGCTCATCGCAAAGTCTTACGCACTGCGCAACGCAGCGTGACGACGTCTCGTAGTTAGACAATTATAATATGTGATGATTGTTTCAGATGCTTGATAACTTATATTGTATGATTTGCACACATCTGCACTAATGTGGTGATATATAGGTTCATCATTAAAGAAACATAAATGTTAGACCAGGATAATTTATATTGAATACAAAACAATTGTCTATTGGTTTAGAGTTGACCTGTGAAATGGTTTGGGCCATGGGATCTAATAATCAGTGGAATACCTTAATCAAGGTACATAGCAATAACTGATCCCAACTGGAGTTTTAACATTCATACCAATTCATTCAAAGAAAAAGGGGCAACTATAAGCCCAGTAAGCCCACATGTACTGGCCAAATCAAAGCAAAAGGCTTATTATAGTGGCATTAGTCACTTTCCTTGGTAATCACATATTATAATTGTCCAACTACGATTCGTCGTCACGCTGTTTGCGTAGTGCGTACAAATTAGCGATGAGCGCCACAGGGGGCGAGCCATTAAATCGTAGCACTTAGGCAATGAGAGCCAAAGGCGCAAGAGGAAAAATGGCCGCCGAAAAAAACGAAAACGAGGCTCACAGCCCAGCCACGTACAAATTACCCAAGAAGGGATCCGAGATAAGCTCGGAAACCCGCATTAACCCCAGGGGATCAAAGATAATCTCGGAGCCCTGCATTAACCCCACATTAACCATCGCAGTGGGGGTCCCGATTGCACGCGATCGGGGACCCCCGCTGCAATCAAAATTCTAAATTCCCGTGTTAAGTCGCTAGTCACATATAATAGTTGTCAAACTGCGACTCGTCGTCACACTTGCGACAAATCGCAGTTTGACAACTACGATTGATTTCTATGCTGCACATTGCATTGGGGCGTGCGCACAAGCGCATTGTCAGCTGTGCATGGCGTCCGGGCCTGCACGTGCGGGCAGCCGCGCATGCACCCGGATGGCAGCGAACGAGCGGGCGGCCATGTGCACGCCTGGATAGGTACAGACACGGGAGGGAGAGAAGGGAGGAAGAGACACACAGGAGGAGGGGGGAGACACACAGGGAAGGACACAGGGAAGGAGGGAGTAAAGACACACAGGGAAAGGAGAGGAGGGCGAGAGACACAGAGGAGTGGGGACACAGAGGAATGAGAGGAGGGGGGAAGAGACACTGGGGAATGAGAGGAGGGGGAAAAAGATACAGGGGAGGGAGAGGAAGGGGAAGAGACACACAGGGGAGGAGGGGGAGAGACACAGAGGAAGGGGAGACACAGGGAAGGGAGAGGAGGGGGGAGAGACACGGGACGGTGGGAGAAACACATGGGAGTGAGAAAAGGGAAGAGACACAGGGGCGTGAGAAGAGAGGGAAAGAGACACAGGGGAGGGCAAGGAAGGGGGAGAGACACAGAGGAGGGAGGAGAGACACAAAGGAGGGGGAGACACATAGGGGAGGAGGGGGAGAGACATAGAGGATGAGGAAAGAGACACGAGAGGGAGAGGAGGGGGGAAGAGACACTTGGGGCAGATGGCGAAGACACACAGGGGAGGAAGTGGAAGAGACACAAAGGAGCGAGGAGAGACACAGAGGAGGGGGAGACACAGAGGAGGGAGGAGACACAGAGGAGGGGGGAAGAGTCACGGGAGGGACAGGAGGGGGGGAAGAGACACAGGGGAGGAGGGGAGAGACACAAAGGGAAGGAGGGGGAGAGATACAGGGAAGGAGGGGGAGAGACACAGGGAAGGGAGAGGAGGGGGAGAAACACAAGGGAGTGAGAGGAGAGGGGGAAGAGAAACAGGGGAGGGAGAGGGGAAGAGACACAGGGTAGGAAGACTAGGGGGAATAGACACAGGAGAGGGAGAGGGGGAAAGAGACACAAGGGAAGGAGAGGGGGCAAAGTGACACATGGGAGGGATAGGGGAGAGACACAGGAGAGGGAGAGGGGGGGAAAGAGACACAGGGGAGGGAGAGGGGGTAAAGAGACACGGGGAAGAAGTAGAGGGAGGAGAAGCTTGCAATGAGCGCCTTCGTCGCTTATTGTGAGGCCCATGATGAGCGCCAAAGGCGGTCATCGCGAGGCCAGTAAGGTGGGGGGGGGGTTATCACTATGAGCGACAAAGGCAGGCGACAACACCAGGTTTTATTGCCGGCATTTTTGAGGCACTCATCGCGAGGCCCATAAAGTATACGGGATAGGCTCTCAATGAGCGACGAAGGAGCTCAGCGGAGGTCTCACAAGGAGTGCCGAAGGTGCTGAGATTGTGTGGCAAACAGCAGTGCCAGGCTTAAAATTTTATTGCCGTCATTTTTGATGGTCAACTCGCTAGTGTTATATATTATATAAATTCACTTAATTCAGAAAGGAAGCCCTGCAGAACTCCGAGAAACATTGGGTTATACGGCAAGGTGGCATATGAATTGAATGGTTAGTATAGCTTTTATTTCCCATACAGAGGTTTAAATTACAACCTCTTTTCCACTGTATAATGTCCTGTATAGTAAACAATATTGTCCAGTAATTGTCGCTTCTATAGATTTAGTTATGCTAATATAAGTAATACACAATTCTACTGAGTAAATACCCCCCAACCTCCAAACTCATTATTAATATAATAGGCCTTGTAATATTAAAAAGACACAGGCCTTCTACTAATCAAATAAATAGTCATATGCCTCTAATAACCATAAATAACCTCCACAGGCAAGTCCCAATTAATATTTAAAGAAATATAACTGTATTCATTTACAATAGAATGACGTTAACTCTAAAAAATCTTTAAAATATACATTATATACCACTAGCGACTTACCCGGTCAAAATAATGGCAATAAAATTGTAAGGGTAAGAATGCTTTTTGCCACACAATGTGAGTCTCTGACACTCTTAACCTTTTTGTTATGTATAAAAAAGTACAAAAATTATAATATATTTTTTTTATTTTTTTGACATTTAACTTGTATTTCAACAACTGTTAAACCATATTAACCTTTTTAATTGTCATGTATGCAGTAATAATATAACAAAAGAAGTATGCTTAAACTGAAACGTTCAATGTCTCTTGGACTGACAGTATAAATTCTTGGGGTATGAGTATGTTTTTTCGTTGTCGCCATTGGCCATTTACGAATACATAGTGATATGGCATCTCAATGTATAAAAATTGTCTGGCCTCAGTGTCCTGACAATTTAATTGAAACCAGTAACAGTAAGTGTTGTTGCTCTATGTTCATTTTGTGCTAGAGCATTTCTTTTATTCCCTGCAGTAAAGCAAACGAATTGACCTTGTGGCAAATGAACAGCTAACCGATAAACAGCATGTGACCATTCATGCATCTGAAATTTGAAATGATGCCACATTGCTTCTGGAGCACCGACATAGCGAGCATCTAAATAGTTAGAAAGTTCGTCATTAGTATAAAACATATTTCAGGGTCCTATTGCTGTCAGGCAATGAGCATTAATACAGATATATAAGTGTAGTGTAAAATATTGTAATTCTTAATTAATTAATTGCTATTAATGAATAAGTGTATTAGGAAGACTTAAGCATAATACAGACATATAACTGAAGTGTAAAAGTCACCTTTTTTGTTAGTGCAGTGTAAAAAAATGTTTTTTTCTAATTAGCAATTAATAAAATAATTTGACATTATTAATAAATTAATTAATTAATAAATGTATGATAAAGAGGTAAGCATAATACATATATATAAGTGCAGTGTAAAATATACATTTTTCTTCCTGCAGTATAAAATATATTTTTATTTTTGTATTAAGTAATTATTAATTATTAATGTACATTAATAATAACGTAATAAATGAATAAATGTATTATAGGAGCTAAGCATAATAAAGATATCTTAATACAGTGTAAAATATAAAACATGTTTTAGTGCAGGGAAAATATATTTGTTTTTTATTATTACTTAATAATTATTAAATTAATATACGTGAATAATTAATTAATAAAGGAATCAATGTATTTGAAAAAGCAAAAACTTTCCAAAAATGTTTTTCTTTTTTTATATTTTCTTTTTATTTATATTAATAATTAATTAATTAATTAATATACTTTACCTATTTATAATTAATTGCCAGCAATCAATATCCTGAAGAGCTAACAATCTCTCTGGATTTTCCGGCAGCAGCAAATGTCAAGTCAGACTGTCATCACCTGAGGAGAAAGTGTCAGCAATGTGGCAAGTGTGCAGTATATATAGGCTACGGGCTCGAGACCAAACGGTTTCAGAATCGTAATGTGTTGATTTGCAAGTTAGTGGTGTAAAATGGCGGCGATATTCTATGTCTTACGCACCTTGCAAGCATTTTCTGTCCTTTGTAATAGCGTATTTTGTACCTCGTACGTATCTGGGTAAAATGTGTGCGTCCCTGGTGGTGTTTTGTGCACTTTGGGGTCGTGTAGCCTTGTTTTAATTTTTTTCCTCGGTTAGACGATTTTGAAGTGCCAAAACTGGTTAAATTCGACTTAAATTTGCGTGCAACCTCACTCCCAGACGTGTGTTGGAATGTGTTGGGTTTGCGCCAGACATAGCATTTTCTTTGATGGACGAAAAGTTCAATTTTAGTCTCATCAGACCAGAGCACCTTCCTCCATACATTTTGGGAGTCTCCCACATGCCTTTTCGAAACTCAAAACGTGCCATTTTGTTTTTTGCTGAAAGTAATGGCTTTCTTCTGTCCACTCTGCCATAAAGCCCAACTCTATGGAGCGTACTGCTTATTGTCATCCTATGTACAGATACTCCAGTCTCTGCTGTGGAACTCTGCAGCTCCTCCAGGGTTACCTTAGGTCTCTGTGCTGCCTCTCTGATTAATGCCCTCCTTGCCCAGTCCATGAGTTTTGGTGGATGGCTGTCTCTTGGCAGTTGTGCCATGTTCTTTCCATTTGGTTATGATAGATTTTATGGTGCTCCTGGGGATCATCAAAGATTTGGATATTTTTTTTATAACCTAACCCTGACTTGTACTTCTCAACAACATTGTCCCTTACTTGTTTGGAGAGTTCCTTGGTCTTCATGGCAGTTTGGTTAGTGGTGCCTCTTGCTTAGGTATTGCAGCCACTGGGGCCTTTGAAAAAAAGGTATGGATATGTAATAAAAGATCATGTGACACTTAGATTGCACACAGGTGGACATCATTTGACTAATTATGTGACTTTTGAAGGTAACTGGTTGCACCAGAGCTTTTTATGGGCTTCATAACAAAGGGGGTGAATACATACGCACATGCCAATTTTCTGTTTTCTCTTTCTAAAAAATAGTTTTATGTATATATTTTTCTTATTTCACTTCACTAACTTAGACTATTGTGTTCTGATCCATAACATAAAATACAGATTAAGAAAACATTGACCTTAAGGCTGTAATATAACAAAATAGGTAAAAAGTCAAGGGGGTGAATACTTTTGCAAGGCACTGTATTAACCATAACAAGAAATAAGGAGAATCAAAGTTCTAAAGCAAGAAACAAAGATAAAACCAATCCTGCCAAAATAGATCAATTCCTCTCCCCCTTTGCTAAAGGTTTTCCAGGAGATAGGAAACAGAGAGATACTTCTTTAACATCACAACTAGATACTTCACTAATGCAATCAGGAGTTGAAAATGAAACTCAGGTAGCTAGTAAATTACTAGAAAGGAGAAGATAAAGTTGCCATGGCCGCACTAAAACTACTTTTCTCTGAATTTCAACAAACAATAAAAGGAGATTTACAGAAATAACTGAATTAAAAGATCACGTGGGAATTTTAAAAAGTAAATGCACAAGACTGGGTGACCTTGCTAGGAAAAACAACATTAGAATAAGGGGTATTCCTGAAATCCTTTTGCACGTGATCTACCAGGCTTTGTGCTGAAATTTATCAATGATTTTTTGGCAGAAGAAATAAGTAAAGAGAACTTATTAGATAAAGTGTATTGTTTATAGTGTCCCTCTACCAAGAAATCTTGATATTAATGTCCCCAGAGACACAATAGTGAAACTACATCACTTAGGGCCTTATTCAAATATGATTTGCCCAATTGAATAGCGCTCTATATAAGCACAAAGCATATTTTTACAGAAGTTTTTAGTTAGTGAACTTCTATCCAAAAGCCAGGTCTTCACTAACTAAAAACTTCTGTAAAAATCATATGCTATGTGCTTATATAGAGCCCTATTCAATTGGCCGAATCGCAATTTAATAACGCTGTGAGTATTTGTACTGCACTAGTGCACTTTATATATTGATATTGAATTGCTTAACACTGTTGTGATTGATGGCTAAAACAGAAGTTTATGATAGCCGCTTATAGTAATATTAATGCTTCAATAAAGGGGTTAAGAGAAATGATTATTTAAAATATTTTAGCTATATAAAGAGTTACAAGGTTATTTTCTCATTAGAGATGAAGATATACTACACATTGGGAAATGATTAAATAGATTGGGGATTAAAAATGGTAGTTCACGGTTAGAATGGTTTATATTCTTTACGAGAATTTATATTTGAAAATTATATTTATGTATTGAACTGTATTGTATTTTATAAATTTGAAATGTTTGAAAATTGAAGAGGACGCAATAAGGGGTGCAGGTGAAGTGGGAGAGGATTATGGGGGAATTTGATAAGAAATAAAAAAATAATAAGTGAAGGGAACGAAATAAAAGACAAAAATTATATTAATATATTATATTAAGCTTATGGTTTAGTTATAATAAACGGTTGATTTTGATTAATGGATTAAAATAACTTATTATCTAAGCTCAACTGGGGCTCAGCACCTATAAAATAGATGAGTGAGGTAAAACGGTTGTGTTTTTTTGAGGGCGACCTATGGAAGAGAATAAAGAATACAAATAGGAGATAATCTGTGACTATTGTTGATATAAATAGTACACCAAAGTAACAGGTGGCTCAGGTGTAAAGGGAACTGGGTACAATGGGGTGCTACTAGGGATAAAAATGATATAACAATAGAAAAAAGGAGAAAAAGTAAAAGGTATCCCTTTTACATGGTGCAGACCCAGGGGCCTAATTGTAATATAGAGAATAGTACATACTAAAACTTAAAGTTTAAAAATATGGTTAAAACTTAAAATTAAAATCTTGATACTTTGACGTTACGTGAGATTGGATGAGGAGTGGAAAGGACTCAATACGCCACTATATATATTAAATAAATAATCCTATGAGAATACTGAAAAGGTGATCCAGCTATAAAGTGCTAAGTGCTGTGACCACTGTGAAGCAATTGCTGTGATAAATATTGCACAAAAATGAAAAAGTGACCAGTGCTAAGTGCAAATAGTGATTATGCTGAATCACATAATCATGAATATAATGAACTAGCGAATTGCCCGTCAAAAAATGACGGCAATTACATTGTAAGTGAGCTAAGGGTGTTTGGTGTATATAATGAGGCTGATGTAGCGTCGTTCGTTTTCTATGTTTTGCGAGTTTTTCTGAATATTCATTTTGTATGTTGTGCGAGTTTTTTGGAATATCCGTAGCTGTTTGGTTCGCTTTTTCGGAATATCCGTAGCTGTTTGGTGGTGTTTTGCGTGCTTATGGTAATGTTTTGCGTGTTTAGGGACCTTTAGCCTCATTTTCGTTTTGTTCGGCGGCCATTTTTTCTCTCGTTTAGGTGATTTTGGGGTCTCTAAACTCCGAAATTGGTGGTTAAATGGAGGTGTAACTTCACTTGCAGAGGTCCTCGGTGTCCCCCCTTGCTGTGAGTAACCTTTTTATGTGTTGTTTGTATTTGTTGTGTTTGTAATGTTTTTGGGGTTGCGCGGGTTGCGTCCTTGTTTTCTAATCTCGTAGGTGTTTTTCAGCAAATACGTAGGTGTTCGTGGTGTTTTGCGTCTTTAGACTACTGTAGCCTCGTTTTCGTTTTTTTCGGTGGCCATTTTTTCTCTCGCTTAGAGAAAATTTTAGTGTCTAAACTCTTTTAATTTTACTTAAATTGAGGTGTAACTTTAGTTTTCGAGGTCCTGGATGCTCCCTCTTCCTGTAAGTAAGCTTTTTATGTATTTGTTGTGTGTATTTGTTGTATTTTTCATGTTTTGATGTGCGCAAGGTCGTAATGGGTCGTAACGTGTCTCGTATTTTGTTTACGTTACAACGTAAATTTTGCGAGGGTCGCAGTTGCTGGCAAGGAGCGCCGAAGGCGCTCCTTGCCAGCAACTGAGGCCCTCGCTTCGCGAGCACGCAAGCATGAGCAACGGCTCGTATGCTCACAACTATATATGTGATATTAAATATGATGGATAGAAAAATGCTAAATATCCAAAGTGTAAATATACCCCAAAAATACACCCCAAAGTGATATCACATGAACCATACAGCTCAAAATCAAAGTGATGAAGCTAATCTTACGAGATGCATAATGACTTATGGGTATGACTCTGAAATTATAAATGGGATCATATCAAAACATTGGCATCTCCTTACCAGTGATAAAGACCTAAGAAATATCCTGACACAGAAAGCGAGTATTACATATCGACGAGGGACCAACATAAAGGATATGTTGGTTCACAGTACATACCAAGAGAATAAAACTGTACCATTAACTTGGTTAAGACCATTAAAAGGAATGTTTAAATGTGGAAATTGCAAATTTTGCAGGTACATTAAGCCATTAAACATATATATACACCCCATTACAGGTGAAGAATTTGAAATTCCAAGGTTTTACAACTGTAAATCTATGGGTGTGATATATATAGCAACTTGTATTTGTAACAAGATGTACATAGGAAAAACCCGAAGACAACTCCGTCGAAGGATGGGGGAACATATTTATTCAGTCACTAATGAGTATGATACCCCATAGCACGTCATATCAAATACTGCCATAATTATAATCCAGATGTCTTGAGGTTTTGCATTATAGATGAGGTGAGACCAGTAATCAGAAATTGAGATTTTGAAAAAAAGTTATTACAATGCGAATCAAGATGGATTTATAAATTGAAAGCGCAGGAACCAGATGGTCTAAATGAGGGTTTTTCCTACACTGCATTTATCTAAGGGAAACTCACCTCCACAATTCATGAAATACCTTGAATAGCTGAAGTATTAATGATATTATACAACTGTTTATATAACTGTTTTGCAGTACTGTGGACTTCACAGATAATATATAATATCTTGAAATACCAGTTGTAATATAAAATACATTCTTTTTCTCATATATTACATAGTTACATAGGGCCTCATTCAATTGTGATTTGGTCAATTGAATAAGGCTCTAAATAAGCACATAACATATTTTTTTAAAGAAGTTTTTAGTTAGTAAGCATCTATCCAAAAGCAAGGTTTTCACTAACTAAAAACTTCTTTAAAAAAAATATGCTATGTCCTTATTTAGAGCCCTATTCAATCGGCCAAATCGCAATTGAATGAGGACCATAGTATTTAAGGTTGAAAAAAGACTTTCAGTCCATCAAGTTCAACCTTTTAAGATCTCCTTTGATCTGCAATATGCGGATTAACTATTAATTCATTAGTTGTTAATTAATTATTAATCAATAATTTAATGTTTTTTTTTTTTTTTATATATATGAGAGTCTTGGATATCATCAGTAGACATTATAAATACTCTCTTTTATGTCAATTGGTTATGAGTTGAACTACTTTTATGGCATCTATAAAGTTGGTATAAAGTTATTTTGTATAATCACTCAGCACGTATTAGGTATTTGGTTTATGGGTATGTGATGAAATGAATATTTTTTCTTTTTATCAATATATCTGTATTTTTTTTTATTTTTATATTGTACTTCATAATTTTTGACACCTAGAGTGTGTCTTATGGTATGTCTATGGCACTTACACTGTGTGTCTTAAATATTTCTAACACTTTTCTGTGTTTATTTTTATCAGTTATACATATTTTATTTATTAACTTGTTGACTTCATTTAGTTTGGTAATACACACATGCCTATATCTTCACATGCTAGTTTTCACTTTATATATTTATATATGCTATATCTATCCTTTTTTAATAGAAATTGATATCATATTTTTTTTTTGTATTGAATGATTATGCCAGCTGTATATAGTTCACCATAGTACAAGAGTATTAGAAAATCTATAATACTATATTAGATATGTATCATTACTTATGATGGGAATGGAGAATAGAACCCTTTTGTGTTTTTTTAAAACTAATCAAATGTGGTTTAAGAACATGCACTATGTCAATAATATGCATAGTGGCTGGTAACATAGTCCTTTATCAAGCTCCAATAAATGCAGTTTTAGGTTCAATGTAGCATATTAATGGCTGCCAGGTTACCATGGCAACCATCTACTATAAATAGGCAGCAGGAACTGTAAACGCCTTGACCCTTTGAGAAAGACGTCACTGAACGTAGAAACATATGTTAGGGAAGCGTTGCGCTGACGTCAGACGCTAAGGACGCAGCACATGCTGCGAATCCTGGGTAGCAGCGCGCTGACGTCAGACGCCAAGGACGCAGCGCACACTGAGAAACCAGGAAATGGCCATGTAAATCTAGAGGATTTTCGTGTATTGAATAGGTTATGTGGTGTGTAGAACCACGATCGTGGTTTTTGGAAAATAATATCTCTGAAACTCAATTTTTATGAGGATTTTATATCAGGGAGCTATAAGTGTGGTATAGATTTGATAGAATACAATTCAAGTCGGCACTAGGAACAACGCAGACATAGCACCTATATAGAGTGCTATAAACTAGGTAATCTACCAGTTAAGGTGGCTAATATTAAAGGTCCCATTGAACTGAATGGTAAGCCAGTAAGTGGCTACCCATAGATTCCTATAAACTAGGACCCCTTAATGAATGTTTAAAACCATCTGCCCTGGATTAATACCCATATGAATAACGGGAACTTCACTAAGAGATATACATCTATTTAAACTTATACAGTATACAAGGATAAATAAACAGAATTGAATTGTCTGAGGCATACTCCTCTATAATGCAGAATAGAGAGGGATAATAGTAATTTTGTACACCCACAATACCCTATTCATTTATTATAATATAACAATTCACACTGATATATCTAGAGTGAAATAATGAATTGTTATGAACTACAAAGGGATTTTCTTCAACATTGTTTTTATTTTGGTTTTAAATTATTTTATTTGTCGTCGCTGTCTAGAAAATAAAATAAACACAGAATCTAACTTTTTAAGATAACCCAGTCCACAAGTTTGTATACAATTTAATAGTGTTAATGCACTAATGGGTGAAAGTCCCCTATAGGAACTTTTTTTTGCACAATCCCTAGATATATCAATTTTGAGTAAATGGAGGAACAGCGGAATTTATGTCTTAAAAGATTTATATGTAGATTAAAAAAAATGCCTCTTTCGATCAATTGGTGAAAAAATATGGTATTAACATCAATGACTGGTTGAATTACCAAGATTTAAAAGGGGCTTTGAAGAATTCTGAGCTATCCGAATCAAATAGAAAAGATTTAACCCCTTTTGGAAGATTAATTATATAAAAAAACACTACTAAAAGGACTTCTAAATGTGTAGCCATTATTAGAAAACAACCTGTGACGAAGTGCCCTTCGCCACTTTGTCCTGGAGAGGACTTATTGCCAGCCTACTGCCCTGCGACTATGGCCCTGGGACATATTGCCCTTTAAAAACAGTATTTGGCCATACCAGAGTGTATGTCACTCATTCTGGCCCTTTTAAATACAGGGGGGTCATTCGGTACTTGCCCTGTATGAGCAGTGATAGCCCAGATAGCTATGCCATGGAGCCCATTCATATAATGAAAGACTATGAGAAAGACTTTGGTTCCATGGCTATTGAACTGTATGTATGTGGTCTGAGCGTTATTCAGTAATAATGTGTGCTCAGACCTAAGCTATCTGCAGATATGTTCTGGGTTATAATATGTTGAGGTTATATCTGTAAAAATATTGTATTGTGTGGTATGCAGTCAAATATCTTTGGTCTCATACACTCGGTCAGGAGTTGCCCATCTGCCTCTTAATACTATCTGCTAAAACACACAAGATATAGCAGAACAAAAGGGTTTTAGCAGACAAGATGGCACCATGAACAATGGGGGTAAGGACTCTTGAATAATGAGATGGCCTGGGGTTTCCCCATACTCCCAGCAGGAGAGTAAGTGAGCCTAGGGATGTTACTCTCTCCACCGCCAGAGGTAGAATGAGCAGTTAGCCACGCCTAGTGGGTGGCTCCTGGGGGAGGGGACTCCTGGCTCCCACGCCTTAACCCTGTCTGATTGGCCAGAGGTAATAAGGGGTTGACCAAAGGTAGTCACTGCCCCTACTGTGTATGTGAAGTGTTTAAAAATGTGTGTTGTTTCATTAAAAAAGGAAGTTCTACTTGACCCTCCAAAACGTAGCCTCGTCTCGTTCTTAGAGGGAAATGCTATGCGCTGCATACTCCCTTGAGCTTTAACTACTGAACTCTTGTTCCTGATGTACTCTCCTTGGAGGAGAGGTCTTCCCCACACGGTCCTGCATGCTGGAGATTCATACAGGGTGGAAGGAAGACGGCGCGGCTCCAGTTAAGCTACGGAGGTTGTGGAGTCTGTGGTGGTTGTGGTGTCCGGTGCGGTGCTTGTAGTCCTCGGCGCAAGCTAGGACGAGTCCATCAACGGAGGTACCCAGTCGGGGTGCCAGGAGATCTGTTACACAACATTTAGATCTTAAAACTCCTACTATGAGAGGGTGGTAAAAGGTTTTAAATTAAGTTTTTCAGAAGATGCCTAGACAAGGGCTTTGAATTTTACAGGTAAAATTTTAAGAATACTCCTATTCCTGTTATTAGGGATATCAAGGGACTGCACAGTTCTACTGGGTAGGTCTAAACTAGGTTCTTTCCAAGACCAACTAAACAGTAGATTGTGACAATGATTAAATAGTAATGCTGGTGAAAGAGAAAGGAGAAGAAAAAGGCTTGTGATCCTCAAAGGGTGCCTCCTATCTGGAAGGTTCACAAAGTGATGCCCCAAATCTGACTAAAATCCCTAATATTTTAATCAGATATGAGACATCACTTAAATGTAAAAAGAAACACCCTGAAGCAGAGGAGTGTGTGAAATGGAGGTATCCTATTGTAAGAAACCAATCACTATTCATAGTATTTAGCATGAATATGGCAGACAACAGTGCTCAAATACTATATACTAGAAATAAATGATTGGAGTAATTCCCATCTGTTGAAGCTAAACAGTACCTGTCAGCTTGCAAATAAATCCAATGATACAGACCCTGTAAATATAAGAAGAGCTAATATGTATAAAAGACACGTAACAACTCCTAGTACTGAATGCAAAAAATTGCAAGCTGAAAATATAGCTGATAAAATTCTAATTCTGCCTAACAGCCATTTTGGTGCGAGATGGTGCACCTTCTTTAGAGGCTAAGTAATAGTGAAATCGGGCAGCAAACCACAGCTTTAAAAAGCCCACCAATATTACATCATCATGACATCATCAAGCGGTAGCTTAGTATTGCCAAGGAAAGGATGTTTGTAAGGGACAAAGATGTAGCAGTATTGGCAAGGCGATAGTCTTATTTTAACGCCTCTTGGAATGTAACATGCTAGATATTTATAATGTACTAATAAATTGCCTGTCAAACATGACAGTATAATAGTGATGTTGCGAACATAAAATTTTCGTTACGCGAACAGAGAACGCGAACCGCCGTAAATGTTCGTGAACCGGCGAACCCGGCGAACCGCCTAAGACTTCAATGGGCAGGCGGATTTTAAAACTCACAGGGACTCTTTCTGGCCACAATAGTGAAGGGAAAGTTGTTTCAACGGGACTAACACCTGCACTGTGGCATGCCGGAGGGGGATCCATGGCAAAACTCCCACGTAAAATTACATAGTTGATGCAGAGTCTGGTTTTAAGCCATAAAGGGGATAAATTACCTAACATTCCTAAATTGTTTGGAATAGCGTGCTTTAAAACATCAGGTATGATGTTGTATCGATCAGGTAGTGTAAGGGTTAGGCCCGCTTCACAGTGACAGACCAAACTCCCCGTTTAACGCACCGCAAACAACCGCAAACAGTCCATTTGCACAACCGCAAACTCCCCATTTGCACAAGGTTTGATACCAAGCTAGCCATGTCCCGTTCCTTGTCCTCACTGATGTCATTGAAGGTCTCTTCCTCCACCCAGCCACCAAGGGTCCCCGAAAGGTGACAACAAGCCCCCTGGGACGCCTGCTGTGTTTGGTATTCCATCTCCTCAAAGCCACCTTCCTCCTCTGACTCCTCTTCTTCAGACTCCTCTCACTGCGTTGCCTCTCTCTTCATTATTATAAGGTGTGTTAAGTAGTACTACTCTCATCAGTTTAATACTTGTTACGTCACCTATCAGGGGGCGTGTATAAGGCCTGGATTTTTAGAACCGGGAGATGGAAAAAGATGCTTGGTTGGTCGTATCACTTCAATTTTGGGGCACGGCACGTGCAATCAAAGGTGCCACCATATAGGAGTGGTGTGTTTGTAAGTAGTACTCTTATCAGTTCAATACCTGTTACAGCACCTATCAGGGGGTGTGTATAAGGCCTGGATTTTTGGAACCGGGAGATGGAAAAAGATACTTGGTTGGTCGTATCACTACAAATTTGGGGCACGGCGCGTGCAATCAAAGGTGCCACCATATAGGAGTGGCGTGTTTGTAAGTACTACTCTTATCAGTTTAATGCTTGTTACATCACTTATCAGGGCACGTGTATAAGGCCTGGATTTTTGGGACCGGGAGATGGAAAAAGATGCTTTATTGGTCGTATCACTTCAATTTGACTATGGGCAGATGAGCAGGAACTGTTCAAGGCGAGAGACGGAGTGGCGGATGGTTGAGAGGGGGCAAGGAGGACAGCAGTGGTTGATGTGGCTTATGATGCTGCACCAGGAGGAGGATGGCGGCTTTGAGTTTGTGTGCTGCTTGTACTCATGTGTTGGTCTGGAGTCACCCAAACATTAGGTCTCAACCTGTACAGGATAAGGGAACCAGGCTACTCTAGACCTCATTCATCATTACAGGTTTTGACAGATCGGTACTATGCGTCCAAGCTACTGTGACAACAGATATGAGTGGCACTGTGCACTTGCAGAAGTTGGTAGAGTAGACGCTGTAGGTCTGACACACACGCTTGCAGACAACTAACTGCTATGCAATCTATTACAGTAGAATTTTTTTTTTTGTTTTAAATGTACACTACTGTTACACCAGATATGAGTGGTGTGTTAAGTAGTACTACTCCTATCAGTTTAATCTCTGTTATGTGCCTTTTTTGGGGGTTTGGTTGTTGAAGCCACAGTGCAGCACCAGAGGCCAGAAAAATTAGGCATGTACACATGCCTGAAAAAGTATTGTTGATCTTGCAGCGAGCAGATAAGAAGGTAGGCCTGATTTAACGCCCCATCCCTGCATATCCACACTTAGAGATTGAGGGGGCGACCCTTACAAGGCCACGGGCCGGAGATATAAAGGGGGGCCATCCCAAATAAGCACACAAGCGGGGACAAAGGTAGTGAAGGGGACATAGTGGCCCATGGACTGACGGTCGCCATCTTGGCAGGAAAAGTGCCCAGCAATTAAGCCAAACTGACCCAGCACAGGCAGCTACTTGAGTCAAACGCTGTACAATTACACCTTAATAAAGCTGAAACATGCAGCAGCAGGGATTCTAAACGTCCACACAGGGACAAGGAGGCTAACAGCCCCCACAGTCTCTGCACCACTCTTTTTAACAGATAACCCAAGGGGCTAACCAGGGACCTTGCCCCCCCCCCCCCCAAAAAAAAGCAGAATTTTATTGGAGGAATTATTAGTGTCTTTACCCCCCAAGAGAGGACATAATATACGGTATCTTTAGACTACCTGATGGCCAAACCTCCTTTAGCCCCAATGCTATCCAAGAAACATTTCAAAACTTCGATCAGACCATATATTCATCCCAATCCTGCTGCAGCGGATCTGACATAGAGTCCTTCCTACTACAGCAAGAAGTCCACAAAATACCTGTACCTCAATTGGACAGCTTGAACCTAGACATATCCCAAGAGGAAGTTAAATCTACAATCCAAGATCTTAAATTTGGCAAGTCCCCAGGGCCAGACGGTTTTACTCATCAAACATCTTTGTTTAACGCTATACTAAATGGAGAACCTATGCCCCCTTAATTGAATCAGGCCGACCTCATAGTCTTTCCAAAAGAGGGTAGGGACCCGAATCTCAAACTGTATTACAAGGCAGCGCAGCTGGCTTTCATTCCTCTGGCGCATTCTCCAAAACACATCAGCCGCTCTGGGTATTTATGGAAAATGTAAGCATGTCACCTTATACATGGGATACAGTAATATGGATTCCAGGCCTGTATACTTTTTTGAGAAACTTGAAAAACCCATTGATTAAGCACTTATTAAAAATATGGACGGAGATGAACTGGACACAAAAACTGGACACTCGGGTATCAGATCTTACCCCTATCGTACCCAATCCCCACTTTAAGATACATCTTCCGGAAAGCTCTCTCAGTTGGTGGAAGTCTCAGAACCTACTAAGGGTTGGTCCATGGTGGCATGACGACAAAATACTGACCTTTGAGTGGGTGAGAGATAGATACAATTTACCCCTGGCTGAACACTATAATTTTTGCAGGATACATCATTTTATATATACGATAAGTGGTAGGGGAACCCCCCAAAGAAACACCTGGCTACTCAAAAAATGTAGGGATTCCCCCTTTCAGCCTGGTATTATTAGCCTCATGTATGAACTATTTAATGAAAACTCATGGGCAAACAAACCAGACTATACCAAAGCCTGGGAGAGGGATTTGGGCACAGAGTTGGCAGATAGCACATGGGATAAAAGTTGGCAAGGCTTAAGTAGGGGATCTTTAAATTATAGTCTGCTTGAGACTTCAATAAAGGTCCTACACAGGACATATATTACTCCTTTTAAGCTAATAAATGGGATCCAAAACGGAGCAGCTCATGTTTTAGGAACAGTGGTAATGAGGCTACATTTATTCATGTCTGGTAGGAGTGTTCGGCAGTCATAAGACTATGGGAAGAAACATGCTTACTAGCTTCTAAAATGTTTAAGATTGACCTAATAAAATATTTTTTGAAAGAAAAAATACACATAGCTAGTATTTGGAAAACCCCAAATTAAAACTTTCATGAATTAATAAAAAAAATCAACTATTTACTGCTCAACGAGAGATTTAACCATGTAGTCTTGGATAGAATCACCCAGTTCCAGACAATTTGGGATCCCTGGATAACATCCCCATTTAGTGCCCCCCTAATATAATAAAACATTTGTTAATGGTTGAAGCGACTCAGGGGGAAGGACCGGAGTGGGGGTGCCCTGGAGGAGACCCTTCAGAAGCAACCGGCGGCAAAATCATCCGAGGAAAGGAGAGGTCGCCTACTGAAGCCTGCCCTAGGGAAACCCAAGGGCGATTGAGCAGGTTAGATATTGTAAATAATAAGCTACTGCTGGAGTGATGATAGATAATAGGACTTTACTATTGTCTGTTTTACCATGTCTTAGGTTTCTATTAAAAATTGCAATCACAGTAAAAAAAAAGAAAATGTATTAACCAAAAAAGTAAAAAAAAAAAGGCCTAGCCACCTAATTTTAACAAAATGTCTTCATTGTAAATATGTATTTTTGCACAACTGTTGTGTTATGCAAGACTGTTCAATATGCTTTCTTTTCCATTACATGCTGTACGCCTTCTGGCATAAAAATTGAAATTCAAAAATTAGATATTGTTGCAGCCGCTGCTGTTGCAGCGGCCAGAAAAATTGACCTTTGTTCCCCAGGCAGAAAGTGCCATAAAACATTGCCTCTTCTTGAACCCTAGTTGGTGGCGGATAATTCACGCAAGTCATCCGGCATTCACAGATAACATACAGCAGCGTGTGGACCATTTATAGCCGAAGGCAGCTCATCTCATCAGGCCTTTTTCAGTCGAATGTATCGCCCAGTGTCAGTCCCTCATTCATCTTTATAAAGGTGAGGCAATCTAGACTTTTTTGCCCTAGGCGACTTATCTTCTCGGTGACAAAACCTCCTGCTGCACTGAAGGTCCTTTCTGACAGGACACTTGAAGCGGGGCAGGCCAGAAGTTCAATTGCAAATTGGGATAGCTCAGGCCACAGGTCTAGCCTGCATACCCAGTAGTCAAGGGGTTCATCGCTCCTCAGAGTGTCGATATCTGCAGTTAAGGCGAGGTAGTCTGCTACCTGTCGGTCAAGTCGTTCTCTGAGGGTGGATCCCGAAGGGCTGATGCAATGCGTAGGACTGAAAAAGGTCTGCATGTCCTCCATCAACAACACGTCTTTTAAACGTCCTGTCCTTGCCGGCGTGGTCGTGGGAGGTGGATAACTTTCACCTCTTCCCCTGTTATATTGCCCTTGTGCTGTGACATCACCCTTATATGCTGTGTAAAGCATACTTGTTAATTTGTTTTGGACCTGCTGCATCCTTTCTGACTTGCGGTAATTTGGTAACAAATCAGGCACTTTCTGCTTATACCGGGGGTCTAGTAGCGTGCACACCCAGTACAAGTCGTTCCCCTTCAGCCTTTTTATACGACGGTCCTGCGACAGGCACGACAGCATGAAAGACCCCATTTGCACAAGGATGGATGCCGAGCTAGTCATGTCCCGTTCCTCGTCCTCAGTGATCTCGCTGAAGATATGTTCTTCCCCCCAGCCACGTACAACACCACAGGTACCAGATAGGTGACAACGAGCACCCTGGGATGCCTGTTGTGATTGGTCTTCCTCCTCCCCCTCAAAGCCACATTCCTCCTCTAACTCCTCTTCCTCACAATCCTCTTCCAGCGTTGCCGCAGGTCCAGCAAGCGATGCTGATAAGGCTGTTTCTGGTGGTGATGGTGACCACAACTCTTCCTCTTCCTCGTCACGCTCATCTACGGCCTGATCCAGCACTCTTCGCAGGGCACGCTCCAGGAATAAAACAAATGGTATGATGTCGCTGATGGTGCCTTCGGTGCGACTGACAAGGTTTGTCACCTCCTCAAAAGGACGCATGAGCCTACAGGCATTGCGCATGAGCGTCCAGTAACGTGGAAAAAAAATCCCCAGCTCCGCAGAGGCTGTCCTAGCACCCCGGTCATACAAATACTCTTTAATGGCTTTTTCTTGTTGGAGCAGGCGGTCGAACATTAGGAGTGTTGAATTCCAACGTGTGGGGCTGTAACAAATCAAGCGCCTCACTGGCATGTTGTTTCGCCGCTGGATATCTGAAAAGTGAGCCATGGCCGTGTAGGAACGCCTGAAATGGCCACACACCTTTCTGGCCTGCTTCAGGACGTCCTGTAAGCCTGGATACTTATGGACAAAAGCGATCAGATTACACACATGTGCCATGCACGGCACATGCGTCAACTTGCCCAAATTCAATGCCGCCAACAAATTTCTTCCGTTGTCACAAACCACTTTGCCAATCTCTAGTTGGTGCGGAGTCAGCCATTGATCCACCTGTGTGTTCAGGGCGGACAGGAGTGCTGGCCCGGTGTGACTCTCTGCTTTGAGGCAAGTCAACCCCAAGACGGCATGACACTGCCGTATCCGGGATGTGGAATAGTATCTGGGGAGCTGGGGGGGGTGCCGTTGATGTGGAGCAAGACGCAGCAGCAGAAGAGGACTCAGCTGAGGAGGTTATGGAAGAGGATGGAGTAGGAGGAGTAGAGGAGGTGGCAGCAGGCCTACCTGCAAGTCGTGGCGGTGTCACCAACTCCTCTGCAGAGCCACGCATTCCATGCTTGGCAGGCGTCAGCAGGTTTGCCCAATGCGCAGTGTAGGTGATATACCGGCCCTGACCATGCTTTGCAGACCAGGTATCAGTGGTCAGATGGACCCTTGCCCCAACACTGTGTGCCGGAGATGCCATTACTTCCTTTTGCACAATTGAGTACAGGTTGGGGATTGCCTTTTGGGCAAAGAAATTTCGTCCGGGTACCTTCCACTGCGGTATCCCAAACGCTAAAAACTTTTTGAATGCCTCAGACTCCACCAGCATGTATGGTAAAAACTGGCGGGCTAAGAGTTCCGACAAGCCAGCTGTCAGACGCCGGGCAAGGGGGTGACTTTGTGGCATTGGCTTCTTACGCTCAAACATGCCCTTGACAGACACCTGACTGTGGGGAGATGAGCAGAAACAGCAAGAGGCAAGAGTTGAGAGGAGGCAAGGAGGACAGCAGTGGTTGATGTGGATGAAGATGCTGGACCAGGAGGAGGATGGCGGCTTTGAGTTTGTGTGCTGCTTGTACTCATGTGTTGATCCTATTGGCGTTTGTGATGTGACATCATGTGCCTTCGCAAAGCAGTTGTACCTAGGTGGGTGTTGGACTTCCCACGACTCAGTTTCTTTTGGCACAGGTTGCAAGTGGCATCGCTGTTGTCAGAGGCAGACACACAAAAAAAATGCCACACTGCTGAACTCGGCGGTGACGGCATTCTGGTGGTGGCAACAGCATGCGTTGATTGGCGTGCTGTCTGGCTGACCCCGGGTGCTGATGCATGCTCTCTGACCACTAGCTCGTTGCGATGACCTCCCTCTACTTCCAACTCGTCTCCTCCTCCTCTCTGTCTCCCCATCTGAACTTTCCTCCTGTTCTTCTTCTCTTCTAGCAGGCACCCACGTGACATCCACGGACGCATCGTCATCATCATCACCCGCCTCACTTGTATATGACAACTGAACAAAGGAAGCAGCAGCGGGTACATCATCATCATCATCATCATCACATCGTACGTACATGTGTGTAATGCTGCCTGACTGAGACATATCCCTGTTATCTACATTCTCTGCCAATAATGGTTGCGCATCACTCATTTCTTCAAACTGATGTGTAAATAACTCTTCTGACTGATCAATTGAATTGGCTGTGGTACTAGTGTTGGCGGCAGGCGGGTGAGTGGTAACTTGAGAGGCCCCATCCCTGCATATCCACACTTAGAGATTGAGGGGGCGACCCTTACAAGGCCACGGGCCGGAGATATGAAGGGGGGCCATCCCAAATAAGCACACAAGCGGGGACAAAGGTAGTGAAGGGGACATAGAGGCCCATGGACTGACGGTCGCCATCTTGGCAGGAAAAGTGCCCAGCAATTAAGCCAAACTGACCCAGCACAGGCAGCTACTTGAGTCAAACGCTGTACAATTACACCTTAATAAAGCTGAAACATGCAGCAGCAGGGATTCTAAACGTCCACACAGGGACAAGGAGGCTAACAGCCCCCACAGTCTCTGCACCACTCTTTTTAACAGATAACCCAAGGGGCTAACCAGGGACCTTGCCCCCCCCCCCCCCCCCAAAAAGCAGAATTTTATTGGAGGAATTATTAGTGTCTTTACCCCCCAAGAGAGGACATAATATACGGTATCTTTAGACTACCTGATGGCCAAACCTCCTTTAGCCCCAATGCTATCCAAGAAACATTTCAAAACTTCGATCAGACCATATATTCATCCCAATCCTGCTGCAGCGGATCTGACATAGAGTCCTTCCTACTACAGCAAGAAGTCCACAAAATACCTGTACCTCAATTGGACAGCTTGAACCTAGACATATCCCAAGAGGAAGTTAAATCTACAATCCAAGATCTTAAATTTGGCAAGTCCCCAGGGCCAGACGGTTTTACTCATCAAACATCTTTGTTTAACGCTATACTAAATGGAGAACCTATGCCCCCTTAATTGAATCAGGCCGACCTCATAGTCTTTCCAAAAGAGGGTAGGGACCCGAATCTCAAACTGTATTACAAGGCAGCGCAGCTGGCTTTCATTCCTCTGGCGCATTCTCCAAAACACATCAGCCGCTCTGGGTATTTATGGAAAATGTAAGCATGTCACCTTATACATGGGATACAGTAATATGGATTCCAGGCCTGTATACTTTTTTGAGAAACTTGAAAAACCCATTGATTAAGCACTTATTAAAAATATGGACGGAGATGAACTGGACACAAAAACTGGACACTCGGGTATCAGATCTTACCCCTATCGTACCCAATCCCCACTTTAAGATACATCTTCCGGAAAGCTCTCTCAGTTGGTGGAAGTCTCAGAACCTACTAAGGGTTGGTCCATGGTGGCATGACGACAAAATACTGACCTTTGAGTGGGTGAGAGATAGATACAATTTACCCCTGGCTGAACACTATAATTTTTGCAGGATACATCATTTTATATATACGATAAGTGGTAGGGGAACCCCCCAAAGAAACACCTGGCTACTCAAAAAATGTAGGGATTCCCCCTTTCAGCCTGGTATTATTAGCCTCATGTATGAACTATTTAATGAAAACTCATGGGCAAACAAACCAGACTATACCAAAGCCTGGGAGAGGGATTTGGGCACAGAGTTGGCAGATAGCACATGGGATAAAAGTTTGCAAGGCTTAAGTAGGGGATCTTTAAATTATAGTCTGCTTGAGACTTCAATAAAGGTCCTACACAGGACATATATTACTCCTTTTAAGCTAATAAATGGGATCCAAAACGGAGCAGCTCATGTTTTAGGAACAGTGGTAATGAGGCTACATTTATTCATGTCTGGTAGGAGTGTTCGGCAGTCATAAGACTATGGGAAGAAACATGCTTACTAGCTTCTAAAATGTTTAAGATTGACCTAATAAAATATTTTTTGAAAGAAAAAATACACATAGCTAGTAGTTGGAAAACCCCAAATTAAAACTTTCATGAATTAATAAAAAAAATCAACTATTTACTGCTCAACGAGAGATTTAACCATGTAGTCTTGGATAGAATCACCCAGTTCCAGACAATTTGGGATCCCTGGATAACATCCCCATTTAGTGCCCCCCTAATATAATAAAACATTTGTTAATGGTTGAAGCGACTCAGGGGGAAGGACCGGAGTGGGGGTGCCCTGGAGGAGACCCTTCAGAAGCAACCGGCGGCAAAATCATCCGAGGAAAGGAGAGGTCGCCTACTGAAGCCTGCCCTAGGGAAACCCAAGGGCGATTGAGCAGGTTAGATATTGTAAATAATAAGCTACTGCTGGAGTGATGATAGATAATAGGACTTTACTATTGTCTGTTTTACCATGTCTTAGGTTTCTATTAAAAATTGCAATCACAGTAAAAAAAAAGAAAATGTATTAACCAAAAAAGTAAAAAAAAAAAGGCCTAGCCACCTAATTTTAACAAAATGTCTTCATTGTAAATATGTATTTTTGCACAACTGTTGTGTTATGCAAGACTGTTCAATATGCTTTCTTTTCCATTACATGCTGTACGCCTTCTGGCATAAAAATTGAAATTCAAAAATTAGATATTGTTGCAGCCGCTGCTGTTGCAGCGGCCAGAAAAATTGACCTTTGTTCCCCAGGCAGAAAGTGCCATAAAACATTGCCTCTTCTTGAACCCTAGTTGGTGGCGGATAATTCACGCAAGTCATCCGGCATTCACAGATAACATACAGCAGCGTGTGGACCATTTATACCGGAAGGCAGCTCATTTCATCAGGCCTTTTTCAGTCGAATGTATTATAAAGGTGAGGCAATCTAGACTTTTTTGCCCTAGGCGACTTATCTTCTCGGTGACAAAACCTCCTGCTGCACTGAAGGTCCTTTCTGACAGGACACTTGAAGCGGGGCAGGCCAGAAGTTCAATTGCAAATTGGGATAGCTCAGGCCACAGGTCTAGCCTGCATACCCAGTAGTCAAGGGGTTCATCGCTCCTCAGAGTGTCGATATCTGCAGTTAAGGCGAGGTAGTCTGCTACCTGTCGGTCAAGTCGTTCTCTGAGGGTGGATCCCGAAGGGCTGATGCAATGCGTAGGACTGAAAAAGGTCTGCATGTCCTCCATCAACAACACGTCTTTTAAACGTCCTGTCCTTGCCGGCGTGGTCGTGGGAGGTGGATAACTTTCACCTCTTCCCCTGTTATATTGCCCTTGTGCTGTGACATCACCCTTATATGCTGTGTAAAGCATACTTGTTAATTTGTTTTGGACCTGCTGCATCCTTTCTGACTTGCGGTAATTTGGTAACAAATCAGGCACTTTCTGCTTATACCGGGGGTCTAGTAGCGTGCACACCCAGTACAAGTCGTTCCCCTTCAGCCTTTTTATACGACGGTCCTGCGACAGGCACGACAGCATGAAAGACCCCATTTGCACAAGGATGGATGCCGAGCTAGTCATGTCCCGTTCCTCGTCCTCAGTGATCTCGCTGAAGATATGTTCTTCCCCCCAGCCACGTACAACACCACAGGTACCAGATAGGTGACAACGAGCACCCTGGGATGCCTGTTGTGATTGGTCTTCCTCCTCCCCCTCAAAGCCACATTCCTCCTCTAACTCCTCTTCCTCACAATCCTCTTCCAGCGTTGCCGCAGGTCCAGCAAGCGATGCTGATAAGGCTGTTTCTGGTGGTGATGGTGACCACAACTCTTCCTCTTCCTCGTCACGCTCATCTACGGCCTGATCCAGCACTCTTCGCAGGGCACGCTCCAGGAATAAAACAAATGGTATGATGTCGCTGATGGTGCCTTCGGTGCGACTGACAAGGTTTGTCACCTCCTCAAAAGGACGCATGAGCCTACAGGCATTGCGCATGAGCGTCCAGTAACGTGGAAAAAAAATCCCCAGCTCCGCAGAGGCTGTCCTAGCACCCCGGTCATACAAATACTCTTTAATGGCTTTTTCTTGTTGGAGCAGGCGGTCGAACATTAGGAGTGTTGAATTCCAACGTGTGGGGCTGTAACAAATCAAGCGCCTCACTGGCATGTTGTTTCGCCGCTGGATATCTGAAAAGTGAGCCATGGCCGTGTAGGAACGCCTGAAATGGCCACACACCTTTCTGGCCTGCTTCAGGACGTCCTGTAAGCCTGGATACTTATGGACAAAAGCGATCAGATTACACACATGTGCCATGCACGGCACATGCGTCAACTTGCCCAAATTCAATGCCGCCAACAAATTTCTTCCGTTGTCACAAACCACTTTGCCAATCTCTAGTTGGTGCGGAGTCAGCCATTGATCCACCTGTGTGTTCAGGGCGGACAGGAGTGCTGGCCCGGTGTGACTCTCTGCTTTGAGGCAAGTCAACCCCAAGACGGCATGACACTGCCGTATCCGGGATGTGGAATAGTATCTGGGGAGCTGGGGGGGGTGCCGTTGATGTGGAGCAAGACGCAGCAGCAGAAGAGGACTCAGCTGAGGAGGTTATGGAAGAGGATGGAGTAGGAGGAGTAGAGGAGGTGGCAGCAGGCCTACCTGCAAGTCGTGGCGGTGTCACCAACTCCTCTGCAGAGCCACGCATTCCATGCTTGGCAGGCGTCAGCAGGTTTGCCCAATGCGCAGTGTAGGTGATATACCGGCCCTGACCATGCTTTGCAGACCAGGTATCAGTGGTCAGATGGACCCTTGCCCCAACACTGTGTGCCGGAGATGCCATTACTTCCTTTTGCACAATTGAGTACAGGTTGGGGATTGCCTTTTGGGCAAAGAAATTTCGTCCGGGTACCTTCCACTGCGGTATCCCAAACGCTAAAAACTTTTTGAATGCCTCAGACTCCACCAGCATGTATGGTAAAAACTGGCGGGCTAAGAGTTCCGACAAGCCAGCTGTCAGACGCCGGGCAAGGGGGTGACTTTGTGGCATTGGCTTCTTACGCTCAAACATGCCCTTGATAGACACCTGACTGTGGGGAGATGAGCAGAAACAGCAAGAGGCAAGAGTTGAGAGGAGGCAAGGAGGACAGCAGTGGTTGATGTGGATGAAGATGCTGGACCAGGAGGAGGATGGCGGCTTTGAGTTTGTGTGCTGCTTGTACTCATGTGTTGATCCTATTGGCGTTTGTGATGTGACATCATGTGCCTTCGCAAAGCAGTTGTACCTAGGTGGGTGTTGGACTTCCCACGACTCAGTTTCTTTTGGCACAGGTTGCAAGTGGCATCGCTGTTGTCAGAGGCAGACACACAAAAAAAATGCCACACTGCTGAGCTCGGCGGTGACGGCATTCTGGTGGTGGCAACAGCATGCGTTGATTGGCGTGCTGTCTGGCTGACCCCGGGTGCTGATGCATGCTCTCTGACCACTAGCTCGTTGCGATGACCTCCCTCTACTTCCAACTCGTCTCCTCCTCCTCTCTGTCTCCCCATCTGAACTTTCCTCCTGTTCTTCTTCTCTTCTAGCAGGCACCCACGTGACATCCACGGACGCATCGTCATCATCATCACCCGCCTCACTTGTATATGACAACTGAACAAAGGAAGCAGCAGCGGGTACATCATCATCATCATCATCACATCGTACGTACATGTGTGTAATGCTGCCTGACTGAGACATATCCCTGTTATCTACATTCTCTGCCAATAATGGTTGCGCATCACTCATTTCTTCAAACTGATGTGTAAATAACTCTTCTGACTGATCAATTGAATTGGCTGTGGTACTAGTGTTGGCGGCAGGCGGGTGAGTGGTAACTTGAGAGGTGCCCGAAGCTAAGCTGGAGGAGGATGGTGCGTCAATGTTCCAAGCGGAAGCTGTAGAAGATTGGGTGTCCTGTGTTAGCCAGTCAACTACGTCCTCTGAACTTTTCAAGTTCAGGGTAACTGGCCTCTGAACACTGGGCATTATTGTAGGGCCAAAGGGAATCACAGCACCACGACCACGACGGCCTCTGCGGGGTGTCCTGCCTCTGCCTGTCATTTTTTTTAAAATGTGGACTGTTGGTACCCCAACTAGACTGGATTGGTTGAACTTGGCACTGTACTTGTAAGCAGGATACACACTATGGGTAGCGGTCAAGCAAATGAACTTTGATTGACGGTCAGGCAAATGCACTTAGATTTAAGAAAATAAAAGTTTGGGTTTTTTAAATGTGGACTGTTGGTACCCCAACTAGACTGGATTGGTTGAACTTGGCACAGTACTTGTAAGCAGGACACACACTATGGGTAGCGGTCAAGCAAATGAACTTTGATTGACGGTTATGAAAATGCACTTAGATTTAAGAAAATAAAAGTTTGGGTTTTTTAAAAGTAGACAACTAGTAAACAATATTATATTGTATGCGTTGTGCACACACAGTATAAGCTGTGAGCCTTACACACACACTTGCAAGCAGGGGCTAGCAGGGAGATAGGCAAATGAAGTTAGATTACACAGAAAAAAAACGAAGAAAAAAAAATGATGTTATAGCCCTAAAAAGGGCTTTTTGGGGTGCTGTGTTTACAGCAGAGATCTGATGAGTCCTTCAGCACTGCACTGGACACTGAATAAACTTGCCTAGCTATGGTTTTCCCTATTGATGCAGTATCACCTACACTCTACCTCCTCTCAGTAAGACTGCAAGTTAGTTCTGATTCCAAAATGGCTGCTGTCCATGAGGTAGAACGGTGTGGAAGGGAGTGTATGCTGCTGATTGGCTGGAATGTGTCTGCTGACTGTGACATGCAGGGTCAAAGTTTGCTCAATGATAAAGTATTGGGGGCGGGTCGAATCTCGCATATGTTCGCTGTTCGCCGCGAACGCGAACAAGCTATGTTCGCTGGGAACAATCCGCCGGCGAACTATTCGCGACATCTCTAATTATATGTATTATATGTATTTCCTTTTCAGGTGTGTAATTTTTTTTTTTTTTTCTGTAGTGGGAGAGGGGGGGTTGTAATGTATTTGTAGATTGTTTTATTTTTGGTGACTTTAACTTTTTAAATTTTATTTATAATATACTATTATGGGACTGGTGGGGTTAAATAGAGGCTTATGAGGGTCTCTATTGATCCTCCTCAGTGACAGGGTTATTTATTGGCTTATGGGGGTCTGTATTGACCCTCATGAGTGACAGGGTTAATTAAGTGCTTATGGGGGGATGTATTGACCCCCATGAGTGACATGGTTAAGGATATTTATTATGGGGGTCTGTATTGACCCCCATGAGTGACAGGGTTAATTATGGGTTTATGGGTGTCTGTATTAAACCCCATGAGTGATAGGGTTAATTATGGGTTTATGGGGGTCTGTATTGACCCCCCTGAGTGACAGTGTTAATTAAGTGCTTATGGGGGTCTGTATTGTCCCCCATGAGTGACAGGGTTAATTATGGGTTTATGGGGGTCTGTATTGACCCCCATGAGTGACAAGGTTAATGAAGGGCTTATTGGGGTCTGTATTGACCACCATGAGTGACAGGGTTAATTATGGGTTTATGGGGGTCTGTATTGACCCCCATAAGTGACAGGGTTAATTATGGGTTTATGGGGCTCTGTATTGACCCCCATGAGTGATGGTGTTAAGGGCTTATGGGGGTCTGTATTGACCCCCATGAGTGACGGTGTTAAGGGCCTATGGGGGTCTGTATTGACCCCCATGAGTGACAGGGTTAGTTATAGGTTTATGGGGGTCTGTATTGACCACCGTGAGTGACGGTGTTAATTTAGTGCTTATGGGGGTCTATATTGACCCCCATGAGTGACAGGGTTAATTATATGTATTATGGGGGTCTGTATTGACCCATATGAGTGACAGAGTTAATTAGGGGTTTATGGGTGTCTGTATTGACCCCCATGAGTGAGCGGGTTAATTAAGTGCTTATGGGGGTCTGCATTGACCCCCACTAGTGACAGGGATAATTATGTGTTTATGGGGGTCTGTATTGACCCCAACGAGTGACAGGGTTAATTAGGGGTTTATGGGTGTCTGTATTGACCCCCATGAGTGAGGGGGTTAATTAGGGGTTTATGGGTGTCTGTATTAAACCCCATGAGTGACAGGGTTAATTATAGGTTTATGGGGGTCTGTATTGACCCCCATGAGTAACATGGTTAATTATGGGTTTATGGGGGTCTGTATTGACCCCCATGAGTGACAAGGTTAATGAAGGGCTTATGGGGGTCTGTATTGACCACCATGAGTGACAGGGTTAATTATGGGTTTATGGGGGTCTGTATTGACCCCGACGAGTGACAGGGTTAATTAGGGGTTTTTGGGTGTCTGTATTGACCCCCATGAGTGAGGGTGTTAATTAGGGGTTTATGGGTGTCTGTATTAAACCCCATGAGTGACAGGGTTAATTATAGGTTTATGGGGGTCTGTTTTGACCCCCATGAGTAACATGGTTAATTATGGGTTTATGGGGGTCTGTATTGACCCCCATGAGTGACAGGGTTAATTATGGGTTCATGGGGGTCTGTATTGACACTTATGAGTGAGGGTGTTAATTAAGATCTTATGGGGGTCTGTATTGACCCCCATAAGTGACAGGGTTAATTATGGGTTTATGGGGGTTTGTATTGACCCCCATGAGTGACAAGGTTAATGAAGGGCTTATGGGGGTCTGTATTGACCACCATGAGTGACAGGGTTAATTATGGGTTTATGGGGGTCTGTATTGACACTTATGAGTGAGGGTGTTAATTAAGATCTTATGGGGGTCTGTATTGACCCCCATGACAGGGTTAATTATGGGTTTATGGGGGTTTGTATTGACCCCCATGAGTGACGGTGTTAAGGGCTTATGGGGGTCTGTATTGACCCCCATAAGTGACAGGGTTAATTATGTTTTTTGGGGGGTTTGTATTGACCCCCATGAGTGTCAGGGTTAATTTTAGGTTTATGGGGGTCTTTATTGACCCCCATGAGTGACAGGGTTAATTATAGGTTTGTGTGGGTCTGTATTGACCCCCATGAGTGACAGTGTTAATTAAGTGCTTATGGGGATCTGTATTGACCCCCATGAGTGACAGGGTTAATTATGGGTTTATGGGGGTCTGTATTGACCCCCATGAGTGACAAGGTTAATGAAGGGCTTATGGGGGTCTGTATTGACCCCCATGAGTGACAGGGTTAATTATAGGTTTATGTGGGTCTGTATTTAGCCCCATGAGTGACGGTGTTAATAAAGTGCTTATGAGGGTCTGTATTGACCCCCATGAGTGACAGGGTTACATAGGGATTTATGGGTGTCTGTATTGACCCCCATGAGTGAGGGGGTTAAGTAAGTGCTTATGGCAGTCTGTATTGACCCCCACGAGTGACAGGTTTAATTATGTGTTTATGGGGGTCTGTATTGACCCCCATGAGTGACGGTGTTAATTAAGTACTTATGGGGGTATGTATTGACCCCCATGAGTTACAGTGTTTATTAGGTGCTTATGGAGGTCTGTATTGACCCCTATGAGTGTCAGGGTTCATTTTAGGTTTATGGGGGTCTGTATTGACCCCCATGAGTGAGGGGGTTAATTATGTGCTTATGGGGGTCTGTATTGACCCCCACAAGTGACCTGGTTAATTATGTGTTTATTGGGGTCTGTATTGACCCCTATGATTGACGGTGTAAATTAAGTACTTATGGGGGTCTGTATTGACCCCCATGAGTTACAGGGTTAATTATGGTGCCTATGGAGGTCTGTATTGACCCCCATGAGTGACAGAGTTAATGAAGGACTTATGGGGGTCTGTATTGACCCCCATGAGTGACAGGTTTTTTTAGGGGTTGGTGGGGCTCTGTATAGAGCCCATGCATGATAGGGTTATTTTTTTTGTTTATATTACTGGTCCTTTAAGGACCTTTACAGTCCTTTAAGGACCCGTAATGCGGGAATTTAGAATTTTTATTGTTTTCGGGGTTTTTTGGGCAGCCATTTTTTCTCTCGCTTAGGGGATTTTCGTGTGTCTAAACTCTTGAATTTGGACTTAAATGGAGGTGTAACTTCACTTGCAGAGGTCCTGGGTGCTCCCCCCCCCCTTACTGTGGGTAAGCTTTTTATGTATTTTGTGTGTGTATTTATTGTGTTTTTAATGTTTTTTTGTGCGCGCTGTTCTGCCCTTAAGGACGTACTTTTTCAATTAAGGTCGTATTTTTGCGTCTCATATTTTTTTTTGTGTAAGTCCGTGGTAGTGCCGCTTGTGTGGGTGTTTGTAACCGTGTGTGAGGCGCCGTAGAGCCTCCACCTCGCTTTGTGAGGGTCCGCATTTGCGAGCGTAAAGTCCGCAGTTGCTGGCAAGGAGCGCCTTTGTCACTCCTTGCCAGCAACTATGGCCTTCGCTTTGCGAGGCCCGCAGCGTTAGCAACAACCCGCATGCTCACAGCTATATATGTGACTAGCTGCTTGCCCGTCAAAAAATGACGGCAAGAAGAGTGTAAGGCAGGTAATGGTGTTTGCGACATTACTTTTGTTGATGTTCCAAGATCCTTCGGCACTCATTGTGAGCCTAACGCTGAGCGCCTTTGGCGCTCATTGCGAGGCTGTTGGTTGTTTGTGTGCTATGGGCATTGTTTTTTTTGCTAATGCTAATGAAATAATTAATAAAATAATACATGAATATACTTTACCTATTTTGAAGTAATATATGCAGGAAGCATTGTGCTGAAGAGCTGACAATCAGTTTTGATGTCCCTGCAGCATACAATGTGTGTTTTCAGTGCTGTGGAGCTGCTGTATAAGTGTCAGCAATGTGTGCAGTGTGTAGTGTAAATAGGCTGCGTGCGCAAGGGAAATCCGTTAGGGTAGCTGTGTACTTCCGCATTGTGTAAGTGTTGTAAAATGGCGCCTAATGTGGTACGCGTCTGTGGGTGATTTGGCGTGCTTGTACTTCGCTCGCTGCCGTCTTTTTCGGAAAATCCGTATGTGTTTGGTGGTGTTTTGCGTCTTTAGGGTCCTGTAGCCTAGTTTTCGTTTTTTCTGCTGCCATTTTTTCTCTCACTTAGCGGAATTTCGGGTGTCTAAACTCTTCTATTTCAACTTAAATTGAGGTGTAATTTTAGTTTCCGAGGTCCTGGGTGCAACCCTTGCTGTGGGTAAGCTTTTTATGTGTTTGTTGCTTGTATTTATTTTGTTTTTAATGTTTTCCTGGGCGCAGGGTTCCGGCGGTATGGTCGTATTTTTGCGAGGTCGTAATGTTTTTTTTTTCTAAGTCCTGCGGCTTGTATTTGTTTCTCGTAAGTCTGTAAATTTGTGAGGTCTGCAGTTGCTGGCAAGGAGCGCCTTTGAGCCTGCAGCGTTAGCAACGACCCGCATGCTCACAACTATATATGTGATACTAAAATGTATATGTAGTCACATTAGAACGGCAATAATACATAAGATGGAAGTAGGTGGCAATGAACTCGTTCCTGATATCTAAAATTATGTCTTTCAAAAATATTTTGTATAATGAACAAAATTTGGTTATTTTAAAATAAAGCGATACCATATAAGTAAAAACAAATAACAAAATGATAATATGATGAACACTATCTAAGTCAAGTAACAACAAACATTGTATAAGTCATCATAAAATAAATAATTCTGATCACAAAGAGTTAAGGATTTACAATTCAGGCACGAAATAGTTAAAGAGATTCCCACATAGTGCATAAATAGGGCTGCATAGCACCAGCGCATCACCCCATATGAGCAAGACCTAACAGGTCACGTGACATGGTGCATAGGGTGTGTCCAGTGACATCACAGAAAAGCACCAAGCCGGCTTTCCTAGGTGATGGCGCCATTAGAACGCCGGCTAATATCTCTATTCAGGTGTTACGTAGTGGAGGTTTAGGAATATAACTGAAATGTATCTAAGTCACAAACAAGATAAAATAGTAGTATAAACAGTAATAAAGGGCAAATAACTAGTGTAATAACAATAGTTTATCAGAAAATCATGAAATAAAAGGATATCACAAAGAAAATGAAAATAATTGCAAAAAATACCACAGGAGAGAAAATAAAGTATTTTAGAAAAATTCTGAGAAATAAATAATTACGTTTATATATATATATATATATATATATATATATATATATAGAAGCCTTACATAAAAAATATATATCTTTTTTTTTTTTATTGGAAATAAAGTTTAAGTTTTCTTCAAATTAGTTGTGTTGATTGCAAAATTACAACCACAAATAGGTGTAATTTTCTCTTAACTTCATTTACGAGGTTTATTAAACAAATTAACCAAACACCTCAGGTTGATGGAAATTACAATGGACGTCATTTTTCAGAAAGCATCTCCTTAAGAACTTGCCACATTTTGTTGTGATCCACACAGTCAGAGGCTTTAGAATAGTCTATGAAGAGGAAGTAAATGTTTTTTGGAACTCTCTGCTTTCTGTATTATCCAGCGGACATTTGCAATTTGATCTCTTGGGCCTCTTGCACATCTGGTAGTTCCTGGTCCATATATTGTTGAAGACTAACCTGTAGGATCTTAAGCATTACCTTGCTGCATGTGAAATTAGTGCAATTGTTTGATAATTGAAGCACTCTTTGGCACTGCCTTTTTTGGTGATTGGGATGTAGACTGACCTTTCCCAGCCGATTGTCCACTTTTGAGTTTTCCAAATGTGTTGGCATAAGGCAAGCAGCACTTTCAAAGTATTTTGAATAGTTCAATTGGGATTCCATCACCTCCTGCAGCCTTATTATTAGCAAGACGTCATAGGGCCCATCTCACTTCACTATCCAAGATGTCTGGCTCCAGTTTAGTATAAATGTATACAATGTATCTGGTTATGTTGTGATGATCTGGCCTGGATTGTTATGATATAATGTATATGGGTGACTTATACTAGTTTGGTATAAATGTATAATATTTATCTGGTTATGTTGTGATGATCTGGTCTGGATTGTTATCATGTAATGTATATGGGTGACCTATCCTAGTTTAGTATAAATGTATACAATGTATCTGGTTATGTTGTGATGATCTGGTCTGGATTGTTATCATGCAATGTATATGGGTGACCTATACTAGTTTGGTATAAATGTATAATATTTATCTGGTTATGTTGTGATGATCTGGTCTGGATTGTTATGATATAATGTACTGTATATGGGTGATCTATACTAGTTTGGTATAAATGTATAATATGTATCTGGTTATGTTGTAATAATCTGGTCTGGATTGTTATGATATAATGTACTGTATATGGGTGATCTATACTAGTTTGGTATAAATGTATAATATTTATCTGGTTATTTTGTGATGATCTGGTCTGGATTGTTATCATATAATGTATATGGGTGTCCTATACTAGTTTGGTATAAATGTATAATATTTACTGGGTTATTTTGTGATGATCTGGTCTGGATTGTTATCATATAATGTATATGGGTGTCCTATACTAGTTTGATATAAATGTATAATATTTATCTGGTTATTTTGTGATGATCTGGTCTGGATTGTTATCATATAATGTATATGGATGACCTATACTAGTCTTGTATAAATGTATAATATTTATCTGGTATTTTGTGATGATCTGGTCTGCATTGTTATCATGTAATGTATACGGGTGACCTATACTAGTTTGGTATAACTGTATAATATTTATCTGGTTATTTTGTTATGATCTGGAATATGCTTGCCCAGGGAAGGGTAAGAGTGAAAAGGGGGAGAGAGAGACAAGAAGGGGGGAATGGGAGAAGTAATGAGTAGAGGGTATGAAAAAAGGGTATTGAGAAAAGGGGCGGAAAGAGAAAAAGAGAGATGAGTGGGAGAGAAATGAGAGATAAGAGAAAGGAGGTTGAAGAGTAGATGACCAATGAGAAGGAGAGGTTACAAGAATGGGAAAGAAAGTGAGAAGAAGAATGGGAAAGGCAGCAATAATTGGAAGAGACATACAAGTGTAATGAAAGAGGGGGGAATTAAGGGAAAAGAGAGGAGGGGAAGAGAAAAAAGTGGAGGGATGAGTGGAGGGAGTGAACAAAAGACATCTGAATAAGCGAATAGAGAGGCGTAGAGAGAAAAAATGAAGAAAGGAAAGGAGAGAAACATAAAGGAAAGAGAAAAGAGTGAAAGAGAGAAAGAATGAAATGTGAGAAACAAGAGGGAACAAATGGAGAAAGATAAGAGAAGAACAGGAAATAGGAAGCATATAGTGTGTAAGAGACAGGAAGAAAGAAAAGAGACAGGCGGGAGGTAGAGAAAAAGAAAAAATGAATATAAACGCCACAAATATCTATATATATAGTTCCAAAAAAACATTTACTTCTGTATCATAGACTATTCTAAAGCCTTTGACTGTGTGGATCACAACAAAATGTGGCATGTCCTTAAAGAAATGGGAGTACCAGATCACCTCATCCTCCTAAAGAATCTGTATGTCGACCAAGAAGCCACGGTCAGAACCGAACATGGGACAACAGAATGGTTCAAGATTGGAAAAGGAGTGTGACAAGGTTGTATATTGTCACCTTATTTATTCACCTTATATGCAGAGTACATCATGCGTTAGGTTGGTCTGGATGAATCCAAAGCCGGAAACAATATTGCTGGAAGGAATATAAACCACCTCAGATACGCCGATGATACTACTCAGATGGCTGAAAGTGAGAAGGTACTAAAGGATTTATTGATGATACCTCACACGGCATTAGGTTTATTGAGAAAAGAAAAACAAACAATCTGGTACTCTAGAGAGGTGGAAGCCATTTTGTAAAGACAGACTCTCTCTAAGGAGTATAAAGAATTATATAGAAAGAACAAGAGGCAGCAATATAGGTTCATACGTACCAAGGCCCAAGCCGAGCAGAAAATAGCACATGCAATAAAAAGGTGACTAAACTTTCTTTAGGTATTTCAGTGAAAAGGTAAAAACTAAGGGAGGAATAGTTATACTTACTACTATACTATTTCCCAGCTGTATACACTTGTCCAGTCTTCTGGGACTACCTCCCCTTACCAGATATCACTTGATGGGAACCTGACTTAGGTGAAACCATTGACACACAAGACTAGTAAAACTTATAGGACATGACTAACTCAATTTCCATTTGCTTGAACTATAAGAGCGATCCTACAAAAAGCTACATTAGTGTATCTCACCCTCTCAAACTGTATGAAATGGACCAGATCCCCAATGTCTTCTACTGGTATGGTAGGGTTGTCATGTAGAAAGTTCATATATACGCATATGATGGGCATGTGCTCAGCTTCAAGCTCATTTCTTGTCAATAAATGCTCTCATAGCTACGTGCCTAGAAATGCAACCCCCCTTAGACCTCTGGATATCTCTCCTTCATCATCCATGGGAACAATATAATCAGAATGCTCTATCTTCATGTAATACTTCTCTGGTCCCCAGTCTACACTTTGTCATCACTAAAATATGGGAATATAGAGACAGAGAGACTTACAGCCAGACTGATTGTAATCCTCAATTAAATGGCACTGTCTCAAGCCAAGGTAATAGAGTTGTTGGTCTTTGTTTTGTATTGTACTTTTGTTGTTGTTGTTGTTTAGTTGTTCAGTTGCATCTGACTCTCCATGACCCTATAGACCATAGTACGCCAGGCACATTAGTGAGCAGTTTGGATTTTATTACTTTACTATATGATGTTTTGCCTTCCTATGTTCAGTAAACACTAATTGAAGGTTCTACCCATGACCTTGTAGGGTCATCGTATCACATACTACTACTCCCCGGCTCACAGGTCCACCACACATGGTCAAATGCACCTCCTACGTCGAGTCTCTCAAATATCCCTATTCCACCTGTGACAAATAGTCAGAGTATTATAAATGTTGTGTAAAATTTTTATATATTTTCCCAAAATATAATTTAGTGAGTTTTATTATTTGTTTGACCAAATCTACTCCCAATTGTCAATTTTTTTAATACATATTTTTTACTTAACTTAAAGGGCCACTTTAATGCTCTCTAAAATATAGTTAGGCGGGACCTGATGAGAATAAATGTTATTAAACTTTTACTGTGTAATGTCCCCAGGCACTTTGAGCTTCTCATCTCCACCCCCTGAATGATGTATTGTCTCTGGATTGGGAGCTGCCTTTATGGGTATGCTCTCTAATCAGCCATGTTAAGATAGTGGAAGGTGACTGGAAAGTGTATTTGTGTACATTGCTAGCAGCTCATGTTACACTGCTGTCTGCTACTAATGTGTGTTTTACTAAGTGGTGTAAAAGGTTTTCAATTTGGTTCCCACTCCAGAGACAATACATCATTTAGAGGGTGGAGATATCTGGAGCTTGTACAGCTTGGGGTATGATCTAATAAAGTAAATTGTTGTTTAAATGCACATGAAAAACTTAATAAAGTTTTTTTTCTGTTTAAGTCATACATAATTATTCTTTAGAGATCCTTTATATGACACTAAAGTGATCCGGAACCATCAGGTTTATAATGAAGTGTCATGCTCTAATGCCCTTCTGGATCGCTACCTTGTTGTAGTGAAGGGGCTTGTGTATTATAATGAAGCTGTCAGCTGAACCATGTAGGGTCAGTGAAGAGGGGTAGGTCATAGCAGAAAGGTAAGACAAATCATGGTTCACTGGCAAAGGAACTGGCAACCAACTATAGAAATTGTACCAAGAAAACCATATGGATAAGCACAATCAGAACAGATGTGCCTGGCGTTCTGTGTTCATATGGTCACCGATAGTCAGACACAACTGAAGGACAGGACAACAACTAAAATGCTCTAATAATTAATAATGTGGTGGCAAAGAAAAGCACCTTACACATTACATCCTAGTAACGGCTTAGACATTTTTATAACAACTTCCTTTTTCACACTTTGTTATATACAGCCCTCCTAATTGGTTTATTATAAGACAACATGGAGTAGTTACAATATTTATAGGATTATATATAGAAAATAGGAAAAGCTTACAAATAAAACAAGCAACTCACATCATACATAGCAATTGGTGTTCTCCATACCATAATACAATGAATGACCATGTAACAAGGCAGGGTAAAATAAAAAATAACTTTTATTAGTTATCACAAAAATTTAACACATACAATAAAAAAAACAAAGAGATTAAAAAATATAAAATAAGCTCTTGAGGTAAAGGGTCTCAGGGGCAGGAGCAAAGGTATCAACCCAAGTTAAAAAAGCTTACTTTCTGCTCAAAATTCAAGTTAATACACTGTATTCTGGGAAACTGGCTAGAGACATGCAAATGAGTTCACAATCCATTTTCACTCTAATACAAATTCCACTTTATACATGGTTACTTTCAGGCAAATGCTCACCGTATTACACATCTTTAAAGCACAGCATAGGAAGGATTATGCATGAGCTAGGAGACCTACCCACAGACTGCACCGTTTCAATTTTCATTGGATTTCAACAGTGTAGGGCTGATCTCTCTCTATGTGTTTGTGTGTAAGTCTGTGTGTGCGTTAATGTTTTTGTGAATGTTTGTGTGTGTGTCTGTAAGTCTGTGTTTTTGCCACCCGAGGCTGCCCCTATATATTTTTTTTCTTTGCATATATATCAATTGCTGGAGCAACTGATCCAGGCTCCATACTTCTTGAAGCTCAAATTGGAGAACTGGAGAGGGGAATCGCAGCACTTAGTGATATTGCTCCACTGGAAAGGGAGTTGGTGCTCACAGAGCAAAGATAAAACCCCACATATGCCGGTCATGGCTGTATAAAGGATTCTCTTTGCACTGGGCCTCTAGGCTAAGGGATTTACTGTAATGGTTGTACCATTTTCTAATATGGGTATAGTAACTGCACTATATAGGTATGTGTTAAACATGCCTCATATTTCTATGTATTGTTTTATACACGGTTTGGTGGTAATTTAAGGAATACTGTGTGACCTGGTCTTTGGAGAGGTAATTAAATTATTGCTTGCAAAGCAAGCCTAGAAGGACTTACTAAAAGAGCAACACTGCTGAAAAGTTCTATTAACATGCTTTAATACTCAGATATCCATAGATGTATATGAGCTTGCTAAATGTTTTTGATTAATTACATGTATATGATCTTAGTAGAATTGCATGATGTGTCATGTTGATGTTTAATTCCGGACTCATATTAAATATTCCCTACATCCCATACATACAATTGGTCTGTATCCTATGTGAGTTGTCTTCTGTCAAATCTGACTGAAATACATTTTTTTCTCTTATGTAAGTGTCAGAACATGCAAATGGTGTCTATCCTGTGTGGGTTCTCATATGTTGCTTGAGACGTGAGGAGAGACTGAAACATTTCCCACATTCAGAGCATGGAAAAGGTTTCAGAATGAGTTCTCTTATGTGTATTAACATGCGAGAGCTGACTAAAACATTTCTCACATTCAGAACATGGAAAGGGTTTTTCTCCTGTATGAGTCATCTTATGTTTATTAAGAGATGAGAGATAACTGAAACATTTCCCACATTCAGAACATGGATAAGGTTTTACTCCAGTATGAGTCATCTTATGTTCTTTAAGAACTGAGGCCTGTCTAAAGGATTTCCCACATTCAGAACATGAAAATGGTTTTTCTCCTGTATGAGTCATCTTATGGTTATTAAGATCTGAGAGACGACTAAAACATTTCCCACATTCAGTGCATAAAAAAGGTTTTTCTCCTGTATGAGTCTTCTTATGTTTATTAAGAGATGAGATTTGATTGAAACATTTCCCACATTCAGAGCATGGAAAAGGTTTTTCTCCAGTATGAGTCATCTTATGTTCTTTAAGAACTGAGGCCTGTCTAAAGGATTTCCCACATTCAGAACATGAAAAAGGTTTTTCTCCTGTATGAGTCATCTTATGGTTATTAAGATCTGAGAGACGACTGAAACATTTCCCACATTCAGTGCATAAAAAAGGTTTTTCTCCTGTATGAGTATTCTTATGTTCTTTAAGAACTGAGGCCTGACTAAAGGATTTCCCACATTCCGAACATGGAAAAGGTTTTTCTCCTGTATGAGTAATCTTATGGCTATTAAGATTTGAGGTCTGACTGAAACATTTCCCACATTCAGAACATGAAAAAGGTTTTTCTCCTGTATGAGTCTTTTTATGTTCTTTAAGAAACGAGGCTTGTCTAAAGGATTTCCCACATTCAGAACATGAAAAAGGTTTTTCTCCTGTATGAGTCATCTTATGTGTATTAAGAGATGAGAGATAACTGAAACATTTACCACATTCAGAACATGAAAAAGGTTTTTCTCCTGTATGAGTCCTCTTATGTGCTTTAAGAGCAGAGATCTGACTGAAACATTTCCCACATTCAGAACATGAAAACGGTTTTTCTCCTGTATGAGTCATCTTATGTGTATTAAGAGATGAGAGATAACTGAAACATTTCCCACATTCAGAACATGAAAAAGGTTTTTCTTCTGTATGAGTCCTCTTATGTTTATTAAGAGATGAGATTTGATTGAAACATTTCCCACATTCAGAGCATGGAAAAGGTTTTTCTCCAGTATGAGTCATCTTATGTTCTTTAAGAACTGAGGCCTGTCTAAAGGATTTCCCACATTCAGAACATGGAAAAGGTTTTTCTCCTGTATGAGTCCTCATATGTACATGAAGATATGAGGCCCGACTGAAACATTTCCCACATTCAGAACATGCAAATGATTTTTCTACTGTGTGACACATGTGGTCTTCTCCAAAGTTATTCCAAATCTCGCATCCATCTGTTGGAAACAAAAGCACCAGGAGTAAATTCTTACAGCTTTAACATACTTCTAAATGGAAACGATTAGTAAATATATAACTATTATAGCTACTAGAATTATATATAGTGCACTGAGGCCAGGTCATAGTTAATAAAAGGTCAATTTGGTTGAAAATGATTTAGTTTAGTCTATTAATTTAGTGGAAGTTCTGTAACTCCCAACAACATTGTTTTCTAATCATACGAAAATGAGGCAACAGATGTCTGAATATCTAGAGTACAGTGTGATCCATGTATACCAATTATTGTCAATTATGGTCTTTTGTTTAACTAAATATGATGATCTGCAAAATGTTATTTAAAAGAATAAACAAATACTGTATGAACACAAACTTTACATATTGCAGCTTCCACATGCACTTATTGCTTGCTTTAGGCTTTCATTTTTTGCCTGCTGCTGCCTGTTACTTCCCGGGGTGGGTGTTTTTGTAAACTAACAATCACCGCATTAGTGTGGCTGAGAGCACCGTCTGTAGTTACTGACACTTTCCCACTGTGCAGATACAAACTTCCTGTATGCAAAGTCTTCTATCAGGAAGTTACCCAGTTACTTATTTACATGGTAACATGTTTAGTCCATCAACTTTAACCATTTTAGATCTCTTTTGTTTATTATAATATGTGGATTATTTATTACCTGGTAATAATTGTTAATAGCTAATTATTAATTGATTAATTGAAAAAAACAAAAACAACAATAAAACATTTGCCAATTGTCTCATAATGGGAAAAGAAAATACTTCCTGAAACCAGATACTGTTAATTGGACTCCTCCCTGGATCAATACTCATCTAGTTATCCAAAATATCCCTGAATGCCCTTTTTATTTAAAGAAATATCCAACCCTTTTTTAAAGTTATCTATTGAACCCACTGTCACCACCTCCTTTGGTAGAAAATTCCACAGATTAACCCCCCTTACAGTGAAGAACCCTTTTCTTTCTTTAAGGTGGAATCTTTTTACTTGTAACCTCAAAGGATGTGCTCTTGTCAGTTGAACCTCTTGGCACAAAAAAGTACACTTGAAAAATCCCTATACTGACCTAGGATGTATTTATATAATGTAATCATATCCCCTCGTAGACGCCTTTTTTCAAGAGAAAATAAGTTTAATCTGGTTAGTCTTTCTTCATAACTTAGCCCCTCCATTCCCCCTATTAGTTTTGTTGCCCTTCTCTGTACATTTCCTGCCTTAAAATGTTATTTTTATGAAGTGGTGCCCAAAGTTGAAGACATATTCTTGTATATTAACCCTGCTAAAAGCTTCCAAACATGTGAGGCTTACAGGTCTATAATTCCCTGGATTAACTCTTGCCCCTAATATAGGCATCACATCTGCTTTTCAAAAGGAGTGGTACCTTAAGTAATTTAAGCATGTCTGAAATAAACATAAGGACATTCTGTGTCTTAATTAGGTCAAGCATTTAAGTAGATAGAATAGGCACGTGTGCATTTTAGTTCATATCTGCAGACAGACAATTTCAGTTTCTTCTACAACAGTCACCTCGTATGACGGACAAGGTTGTGCTACTGAAAATAAAATGGCAGATTGGGGTCATTACACAAGCAAATAAGAAAGGTTCCCTAGGGCTTATGAGTTATGGGGATTACATGAGAGATATTTTGAATAAATTAATTGATACCAATATCTACATGAGGTTGAATAATGGCATCAGTTGTAGTATTAGGCATGTGGATACAAATACTCTTTTACACGCTTCCTTTTTTTCATCCATTATCTTTGAAAAAAGGATAACATCACCCAGAGGGTGAGAGCATGGAGATGAAATAATAATGGGAATAAAATAGTAGATGTTGTTAATAAAATGGGCACTAAGATTTCTTAACGTAAATAATAAAAAATGTTTTACTACAAATAAAAGATGCCAATAAAAATAAAACAAATTAAACTAAAAATTAAAATTTTCAAAAAATACCATTACAGTGAAATGAACATTTAGTACAAATTCCATAGTCCTGTTTCTAATAGAAATAGCCTCTAGCTGCTCTGGATTTAATACAATTAACTCTTGTGTGTCTGGGTGCAGTCCCAGGAAGATTACCCCCTGAGTGTCAGACTTTAGGCACAGGTCTTATGCTGCAACTGATGGGCAAATCCCTGACACAAATGGGCTGCTTTATTTCAGTAGGACACGTGCTCTCCATGTTGTTTATTGTCACACTGTGTAACGAAGAAGAGTATAGCGGATGATTACGGAGTATGTCTCTGAGGGTCGGTCAGAAAGAAGGATATATAAAAAAAATCACTTTCCGCCCATGATACGCAGGTAGGTGTGTGACATAATGTTATTGCCAGGGGGATTTCTGTGGGGTTTACATTTACCACGTTACAGACAAGCCCCCAAAAGGGGACGGAGACACTGACATGGAAACCACATTACAATGGTAAAAAATATTTTTAGCTTACAAAAAAAATTAAGGAGTTTCTACAATAACTTTTTTCACTCTGAATGAAAATATAAAACCAAAAGTTTATTTTGTGATCACAACGATTTTTATTACCAACGAGGTTAGAGAGAAGATCCTCCATTGGATGATGGGAGCACACAGGAGGACGTCACTTACAGGTGATATATTCATCAAGTTGATGTATTTAACAATATAGGGATTTAGGTAAATGGGTGAGTGTACGTGTAGAGACCATAGAGAGCATCACTGGACGATGGGAGCACACAGGAGGACGGCACTTACAGGTGAAGTATTTACTAATATAGGGAGTGAGGTAAGTGGGTGAATGTACGTGTAGAGTCGATAGAGTGCACCACCGGATGATGGGAGCACACAGAAGGGCGTCACTTACAGTTTATGCATTTACCAATATAGGGAGTGAGGTAAGTGGGTGAATGTACGTGTAGAGTCCATAGAGAGCATCACTGGATGATGGGAACACACAGAAGGCCGTCACTTACAGGTGATGTATTTAACAATATAAGGAGTGAGGTAAGTGGGGTGAATGTATGTGTAGAGTCCATAGAGTGCATCACTGGATGATGGGAGCACACAGGAGGACGTCACTTACAGATTAGGAATTTACCAATATAGGGAGTGAGGTAAGTGGGTGAATGTACGTGTAGAGCCCATAGAGAGCATCGCTGAATGATGGGAGCACACAGGGGGACGTCACTTACTGGTGATGTATTTACCAATATAGGGAGTGAGGTAAGTGGGTGAGTGTACGTGTAGAGACCATAGAGTGCATCACTGGATGATGGGAGCACACAGGAGGACGTCACTTACAGGTGATGTATTTACCAATATAGGGAGTGAGGTAAGTGGGTGAATGTACGTGTAGAGACCATAGAGTGCATCACTGGATGATGGGAGCACACAGGAGGACGTCACTTACAGGTGATGTATTTACCAATATAGGGAGTGAGGTAAGTGGGTGAGTGCACGTGTAGAGTCCATAGAGTGCATCACTGGATGATGGGAGCATACAGGAGGATGTCACTTACAGATTAGGTATTTAACAATATAAGGAGTGAGGTAAGTGGGTGAATGTATGTGTAGAGTCCATAGAGTGCATCACTGGATGATGGGAGCACACAGGACGACAGCACTTACAGATGATGTATTTACCAATATAAGGAGTGAGCTAAGTGGGTGAGTGTATGTGTAGAGTCCATAGAGTGCATCACTGGATGATGGGAGCACACAGGAGGACGTCACTTACAGATGATGTATTTACCAATATAAGGAGTGAGCTAAGTGGGTGAGTGTATGTGTAGAGTCCATAGAGTGCATCACTGGATGATGGGAGCACACAGGAGGACGTCACTTACCGATGATGTATTTACCAATATAGGGAGTGAGGTAAGTGGCTGAGTGTACGTGTAGAGTCGATAGAGTGCACCACCGGATGATGGGAGCACACAGAAGGGCGTCACTTACAGTTTATGCATTTACCAATATAGGGAGTGAGGTAAGTGGGTGAGTGTATGTGTAGAGTCCATAGAGAGCATCACTGGATGATGGGAGCACACAGGAGGACGTCACTTACAGATTAGGTATTTACCAATATAGTGAGTGAGGTAAGTGGGTGAATGTACATGTAGAGTCCATAGAGAGCATCACTGGATGATGGGAACACACAGAAGGCCGTCACTTACAGGTGATGTATTTACCAATATAAGGAGTGAGGTAAGTGGGGTGAATGTATGTGTAGAGTCCATAGAGTGCATCACTGGATGATGGGAGCACACAGGAGGACGTCACTTACAGATTAGGAATTTACCAATATAGGGAGTGAGGTAAGTGGGTGAATGTACGTGTAGAGCCCATAGAGAGCATCGCTGAATGATGGGAGCACACAGGGGGACGTCACTTACTGGTGATGTATTTACCAATATAGGGAGTGAGGTAAGTGGGTGAGTGTACGTGTAGAGACCATAGAGTGCATCACTGGATGATGGGAGCACACAGGAGGACGTCACTTACAGGTGATGTATTTACCAATATAGGGAGTGAGGTAAGTGGGTGAATGTACGTGTAGAGACCATAGAGTGCATCACTGGATGATGGGAGCACACAGGAGGACGTCACTTACAGGTGATGTATTTACCAATATAGGGAGTGAGGTAAGTGGGTGAGTGCACGTGTAGAGTCCATAGAGTGCATCACTGGATGATGGGAGCACACAGGACGACGGCACTTACAGATGATGTATTTACCAATATAAGGAGTGAGCTAAGTGGGTGAGTGTATGTGTAGAGTCCATAGAGTGCATCACTGGATGATGGGAGCACACAGGAGGACGTCACTTACAGATGATGTATTTACCAATATAAGGAGTGAGCTAAGTGGGTGAGTGTATGTGTAGAGTCCATAGAGTGCATCACTGGATGATGGGAGCACACAGGAGGACGTCACTTACCGATGATGTATTTACCAATATAGGGAGTGAGGTAAGTGGCTGAGTGTACGTGTAGAGTCCATAGAGTGCATCACTGGATGATGGGAGCACACAGGAGGACGTCACTTACAGATTAGGTATTTACCAATATATGGAGTGAGGTAAGTGGGTGAGTGTATGTGTAGACTCCATAGAGTGCATCACTAGATGATGGGAACACACAGGAGGCCGTCACTTACAGGTGATGTATTTACCAATATATGGAGTGAGGTAAGTGGGTGAATGTATGTGTAGAGACCATAGAGAGCATCACAGGATGATGGGAGCACACAGGAGGACGTCACTTACAGATTAGGTATTTACCAATATAGTGAGTGAGGTAAGTGGGTGAATGTACGTGTAGAGTCCATAGAGAGCATCACTGGATGATGGGAACACACAGAAGGCCGTCACTTACAGGTGATGTATTTACCAATATAAGAAGTGAGGTAAGTGGGTGAATGTATGTGTAGAGTCCATAGAGTGCATCACTGGATGATGGGAGCACACAGGAGGACGTCACTTACAGGTCATGTATTTACCAATATAGGGAGTGAGGTAAGTGGGTGAGTGTACGTGTAGAGTCCATAGAGTGCATCACCGGATGATGGGAACACACAGAAGGCCGTCACTTACAGGTGATGTATTTACCAATATAAGGAGTGAGGTAAGTGGGGTGAATGTATGTGTAGAGTCCATAGAGTGCATCACTGGATGATGGGAGCACACAGGAGGACGTCACTTACAGATTAGGAATTTACCAATATAGGGAGTGAGGTAAGTGGGTGAATGTACGTGTAGAGCCCATAGAGAGCATCGCTGAATGATGGGAGCACACAGGGGGACGTCACTTACTGGTGATGTATTTACCAATATAGGGAGTGAGGTAAGTGGGTGAGTGTACGTGTAGAGACCATAGAGTGCATCACTGGATGATGGGAGCACACAGGAGGACGTCACTTACAGGTGATGTATTTACCAATATAGGGAGTGAGGTAAGTGGGTGAATGTACGTGTAGAGACCATAGAGTGCATCACTGGATGATGGGAGCACACAGGAGGACGTCACTTACAGGTCATGTATTTACCAATATAGGGAGTGAGGTAAGTGGGTGAGTGCACGTGTAGAGTCCATAGAGTGCATCACTGGATGATGGGAGCATACAGGAGGATGTCACTTACAGATTAGGTATTTAACAATATAAGGAGTGAGGTAAGTGGGTGAATGTATGTGTAGAGTCCATAGAGTGCATCACTGGATGATGGGAGCACACAGGACGACGGCACTTACAGATGATGTATTTACCAATATAAGGAGTGAGCTAAGTGGGTGAGTGTATGTGTAGAGTCCATAGAGTGCATCACTGGATGATGGGAGCACACAGGAGGACGTCACTTACAGATGATGTATTTACCAATATAAGGAGTGAGCTAAGTGGGTGAGTGTATGTGTAGAGTCCATAGAGTGCATCACTGGATGATGGGAGCACACAGGAGGATGTCACTTACCGATGATGTATTTACCAATACAGGGAGTGAGGTAAGTGGCTGAGTGTACGTGTAGAGTCCATAGAGTGCATCACTGGATGATGGGAGCACACAGGAGGACGTCACTTACAGATTAGGTATTTACCAATATATGGAGTGAGGTAAGTGGGTGAGTGTATGTGTAGACTCCATAGAGTGCATCACTAGATGATGGGAACACACAGGAGGCCGTCACTTACAGGTGATGTATTTACCAATATATGGAGTGAGGTAAGTGGGTGAATGTATGTGTAGAGACCATAGAGAGCATCACAGGATGATGGGAGCACACAGGAGGACGTCACTTACAGATTAGGTATTTACCAATATAGTGAGTGAGGTAAGTGGGTGAATGTACGTGTAGAGTCCATAGAGAGCATCACTGGATGATGGGAACACACAGAAGGCCGTCACTTACAGGTGATGTATTTACCAATATAAGAAGTGAGGTAAGTGGGGTGAATGTATGTGTAGAGTCCATAGAGTGCATCACTGGATGATGGGAGCACACAGGAGGACGTCACTTACAGGTCATGTATTTACCAATATAGGGAGTGAGGTAAGTGGGTGAGTGTACGTGTAGAGTCCATAGAGTGCATCACCGGATGATGGGAGCACACAGGAGGACGTCACTTACAGGTGATGTATTTACCAATATAGGGAGTAAGGTAAGTGGGTGAGTGTACGTGTAGAGTCCATAGAGAGCATCACTGGATGATGGGGGCACACAGGAGGACGTCACTTACAGTTGATGTATTTACCAATATAGGGAGTGAGGTAAGTGGGTGAATGTACGTGTAGAGACCATAGAGTGCATCACTGGATGATGGGAGCACACAGTAGGACGTCACTTACAGGTGATATATTTATCAATATAGGGAGTGAGGTAAGTGGGTGAATGTACGTGTAGAGTCCATAGAGTGCATCACTGGATGATGGGAACACACAGGAGGCCGTCACTTACAGGTGATGTATTTGCCAGTATAGGGAGTGAGGTAAGTGGCTGAGTGTACGTGTAGAGTCCATAGAGTGCATCACTGGATGATGGGAGCACACAGGAGGACGTCACTTACAGTTGATGTATTTACCAATATAGGGAGTGAGGTAAGTGGGTGAATGTACGTGTAGAGACCATAGAGTGCATCACTGGATGATGGGAGCACACAGTAGGACGTCACTTACAGGTGATGTATTTATCAATATAGGGAGTGAGGTAAGTGGGTGAATGTACGTGTAGAGTCCATAGAGTGCATCACTGGATGATGGGAACACACAGGAGGCCGTCACTTACAGGTGATGTATTTGCCAGTATAGGGAGTGAGGTAAGTGGGTGAATGTATGTGTAGAGTCCATAGAGTGCATCACTGGATGATGGGAGCACACAGGACGACGGCACTTACAGATGATGTATTTACCAATATAAGGAGTGAGCTAAGTGGGTGAGTGTATGTGTAGAGTCCATAGAGTGCATCACTGGATGATGGGAGCACACAGGAGGACGTCACTTACAGATGATGTATTTACCAATATAAGGAGTGAGCTAAGTGGGTGAGTGTATGTGTAGAGTCCATAGAGTGCATCACTGGATGATGGGAGCACACAGGAGGACGTCACTTACCGATGATGTATTTACCAATATAGGGAGTGAGGTAAGTGGCTGAGTGTACGTGTAGAGTCCATAGAGTGCATCACTGGATGATGGGAGCACACAGGAGGACGTCACTTACAGATTAGGTATTTACCAATATATGGAGTGAGGTAAGTGGGTGAGTGTATGTGTAGACTCCATAGAGTGCATCACTGGATGATGGGAACACACAGGAGGCCGTCACTTACAGGTGATGTATTTACCAATATATGGAGTGAGGTAAGTGGGTGAATGTATGTGTAGAGACCATAGAGAGCATCACAGGATGATGGGAGCACACAGGAGGACGTCACTTACAGATTAGGTATTTACCAATATAGTGAGTGAGGTAAGTGGGTGAATGTACGTGTAGAGTCCATAGAGAGCATCACTGGATGATGGGAACACACAGAAGGCCGTCACTTACAGGTGATGTATTTACCAATATAAGAAGTGAGGTAAGTGGGGTGAATGTATGTGTAGAGTCCATAGAGTGCATCACTGGATGATGGGAGCACACAGGAGGACGTCACTTACAGGTCATGTATTTACCAATATAGGGAGTGAGGTAAGTGGGTGAGTGTACGTGTAGAGTCCATAGAGTGCATCACCGGAGGATGGGAACACACAGAAGGCCGTCACTTACAGGTGATGTATTTACCAATATAAGGAGTGAGGTAAGTGGGGTGAATGTATGTGTAGAGTCCATAGAGTGCATCACTGGATGATGGGAGCACACAGGAGGACGTCACTTACAGATTAGGAATTTACCAATATAGGGAGTGAGGTAAGTGGGTGAATGTACGTGTAGAGCCCATAGAGAGCATCGCTGAATGATGGGAGCACACAGGGGGACGTCACTTACTGGTGATGTATTTACCAATATAGGGAGTGAGGTAAGTGGGTGAGTGTACGTGTAGAGACCATAGAGTGCATCACTGGATGATGGGAGCACACAGGGGGACGTCACTTACAGGTGATGTATTTACCAATATAGGGAGTGAGGTAAGTGGGTGAATGTACGTGTAGAGACCATAGAGTGCATCACTGGATGATGGGAGCACACAGGAGGACGTCACTTACAGGTGATGTATTTACCAATATAGGGAGTGAGGTAAGTGGGTGAGTGCACGTGTAGAGTCCATAGAGTGCATCACTGGATGATGGGAGCATACAGGAGGATGTCACTTACAGATTAGGTATTTAACAATATAAGGAGTGAGGTAAGTGGGTGAATGTATGTGTAGAGTCCATAGAGTGCATCACTGGATGATGGGAGCACACAGGACGACGGCACTTACAGATGATGTATTTACCAATATAAGGAGTGAGCTAAGTGGGTGAGTGTATGTGTAGAGTCCATAGAGTGCATCACTGGATGATGGGAGCACACAGGAGGACGTCACTTACAGATGATGTATTTACCAATATAAGGAGTGAGCTAAGTGGGTGAGTGTATGTGTAGAGTCCATAGAGTGCATCACTGGATGATGGGAGCACACAGGAGGACGTCACTTACCGATGATGTATTTACCAATATAGGGAGTGAGGTAAGTGGCTGAGTGTACGTGTAGAGTCCATAGAGTGCATCACTGGATGATGGGAGCACACAGGAGGACGTCACTTACAGATTAGGTATTTACCAATATATGGAGTGAGGTAAGTGGGTGAGTGTATGTGTAGACTCCATAGAGTGCATCACTAGATGATGGGAACACACAGGAGGCCGTCACTTACAGGTGATGTATTTACCAATATATGGAGTGAGGTAAGTGGGTGAATGTATGTGTAGAGACCATAGAGAGCATTACAGGATGATGGGAGCACACAGGAGGACGTCACTTACAGATTAGGTATTTACCAATATAGTGAGTGAGGTAAGTGGGTGAATGTACGTGTAGAGTCCATAGAGAGCATCACTGGATGATGGGAACACACAGAAGGCCGTCACTTACAGGTGATGTATTTACCAATATAAGAAGTGAGGTAAGTGGGGTGAATGTATGTGTAGAGTCCATAGAGTGCATCACTGGATGATGGGAGCACACAGGAGGACGTCACTTACATGTCATGTATTTACCAATATAGGGAGTGAGGTAAGTGGGTGAGTGTACGTGTAGAGTCCATAGAGTGCATCACCGGATGATGGGAGCACACAGGAGGACGTCACTTACAGGTGATGTATTTACCAATATAGGGAGTAAGGTAAGTGGGTGAGTGTACGTGTAGAGTCCATAGAGAGCATCACTGGATGATGAGGGCACACAGGAGGACGTCACTTACAGTTGATGTATTTACCAATATAGGGAGTGAGGTAAGTGGGTGAATGTACGTGTAGAGACCATAGAGTGCATCACTGGATGATGGGAGCACACAGTAGGACGTCACTTACAGGTGATGTATTTACCAATATATGGAGTGAGGTAAGTGGGTGAATGTATGTGTAGAGACCATAGAGAGCATCACAGGATGATGGGAGCACACAGGAGGACGTCACTTACAGATTAGGTATTTACCAATATAGTGAGTGAGGTAAGTGGGTGAATGTACGTGTAGAGTCCATAGAGAGCATCACTGGATGATGGGAACACACAGAAGGCCGTCACTTACAGGTGATGTATTTACCAATATAAGAAGTGAGGTAAGTGGGGTGAATGTATGTGTAGAGTCCATAGAGTGCATCACTAGATGATGGGAACACACAGGAGGCCGTCACTTACAGGTGATGTATTTACCAATATATGGAGTGAGGTAAGTGGGTGAATGTATGTGTAGAGACCATAGAGAGCATCACAGGATGATGGGAGCACACAGGAGGACGTCACTTACAGATTAGGTATTTACCAATATAGTGAGTGAGGTAAGTGGGTGAATGTACGTGTAGAGTCCATAGAGAGCATCACTGGATGATGGGAACACACAGAAGGCCGTCACTTACAGGTGATGTATTTACCAATATAAGAAGTGAGGTAAGTGGGGTGAATGTATGTGTAGAGTCCATAGAGTGCATCACTGGATGATGGGAGCACACAGGAGGACGTCACTTACAGGTCATGTATTTACCAATATAGGGAGTGAGGTAAGTGGGTGAGTGTACGTGTAGAGTCCATAGAGTGCATCACCGGAGGATGGGAACACACAGAAGGCCGTCACTTACAGGTGATGTATTTACCAATATAAGGAGTGAGGTAAGTGGGGTGAATGTATGTGTAGAGTCCATAGAGTGCATCACTGGATGATGGGAGCACACAGGAGGACGTCACTTACAGATTAGGAATTTACCAATATAGGGAGTGAGGTAAGTGGGTGAATGTACGTGTAGAGCCCATAGAGAGCATCGCTGAATGATGGGAGCACACAGGGGGACGTCACTTACTGGTGATGTATTTACCAATATAGGGAGTGAGGTAAGTGGGTGAGTGTACGTGTAGAGACCATAGAGTGCATCACTGGATGATGGGAGCACACAGGGGGACGTCACTTACAGGTGATGTATTTACCAATATAGGGAGTGAGGTAAGTGGGTGAATGTACGTGTAGAGACCATAGAGTGCATCACTGGATGATGGGAGCACACAGGAGGACGTCACTTACAGGTGATGTATTTACCAATATAGGGAGTGAGGTAAGTGGGTGAGTGCACGTGTAGAGTCCATAGAGTGCATCACTGGATGATGGGAGCATACAGGAGGATGTCACTTACAGATTAGGTATTTAACAATATAAGGAGTGAGGTAAGTGGGTGAATGTATGTGTAGAGTCCATAGAGTGCATCACTGGATGATGGGAGCACACAGGACGACGGCACTTACAGATGATGTATTTACCAATATAAGGAGTGAGCTAAGTGGGTGAGTGTATGTGTAGAGTCCATAGAGTGCATCACTGGATGATGGGAGCACACAGGAGGACGTCACTTACAGATGATGTATTTACCAATATAAGGAGTGAGCTAAGTGGGTGAGTGTATGTGTAGAGTCCATAGGGTGCATCACTGGATGATGGGAGCACACAGGAGGACGTCACTTACCGATGATGTATTTACCAATATAGGGAGTGAGGTAAGTGGCTGAGTGTACGTGTAGAGTCCATAGAGTGCATCACTGGATGATGGGAGCACACAGGAGGACGTCACTTACAGATTAGGTATTTACCAATATATGGAGTGAGGTAAGTGGGTGAGTGTATGTGTAGACTCCATAGAGTGCATCACTAGATGATGGGAACACACAGGAGGCCGTCACTTACAGGTGATGTATTTACCAATATATGGAGTGAGGTAAGTGGGTGAATGTATGTGTAGAGACCATAGAGAGCATCACAGGATGATGGGAGCACACAGGAGGGCATCACTTACAGATTAGGTATTTACCAATATAGTGAGTGAGGTAAGTGGGTGAATGTACGTGTAGAGTCCATAGAGAGCATCACTGGATGATGGGAACACACAGAAGGCCGTCACTTACAGGTGATGTATTTACCAATATAAGAAGTGAGTTAAGTGGGGTGAATGTATGTGTAGAGTCCATAGAGTGCATCACTGGATGATGGGAGCACACAGGAGGACGTCACTTACATGTCATGTATTTACCAATATAGGGAGTGAGGTAAGTGGGTGAGTGTACGTGTAGAGTCCATAGAGTGCATCACCGGATGATGGGAGCACACAGGAGGACGTCACTTACAGGTGATGTATTTACCAATATAGGGAGTAAGGTAAGTGGGTGAGTGTACGTGTAGAGTCCATAGAGAGCATCACTGGATGATGGGGGCACACAGGAGGACGTCACTTACAGGTGATGTATTTACCAATATAGGGAGTGAGGTAAGTGGGTGAGTGTACGTGTAGAGTCCATAGAGAGCATCACTGGATGATGGGAGCACACAGGAGGACGTCACTTACAGGTGATGTATTTACCAATATAGGGAGTGAGGTAAGTGGGTGAATGTACGTGTAGAGACCATAGAGTGCATCACTGGATGATGGGAGCACACAGTAGGACGTCACTTACAGGTGATATATTTATCAATATAGGGAGTGAGGTAAGTGGGTGAATGTACGTGTAGAGTCCATAGAGTGCATCACTGGATGATGGGAACACACAGGAGGCCGTCACTTACAGGTGATGTATTTGCCAGTATAGGGAGTGAGGTAAGTGGGTGAATGTATGTGTAGAGTCCTTAGAGTGCATCACTGGATGATGGGAGCACACAGGACGACGGCACTTACAGATGATGTATTTACCAATATAAGGAGTGAGCTAAGTGGGTGAGTGTATGTGTAGAGTCCATAGAGTGCATCACTGGATGATGGGAGCACACAGGAGGACGTCACTTACAGATGATGTATTTACCAATATAAGGAGTGAGCTAAGTGGGTGAGTATGTGTAGAGTCCATAGAGTGCATCACTGGATGATGGGAGCACACAGGAGGACGTCACTTACCGATGATGTATTTACCAATATAGGGAGTGAGGTAAGTGGCTGAGTGTACGTGTAGAGTCCATAGAGTGCATCACTGGATGATGGGAGCACACAGGAGGACGTCACTTACAGATTAGGTATTTACCAATATATGGAGTGAGGTAAGTGGGTGAGTGTATGTGTAGACTCCATAGAGTGCATCACTAGATGATGGGAACACACAGGAGGCCGTCACTTACAGGTGATGTATTTACCAATATATGGAGTGAGGTAAGTGGGTGAGTGTATGTGTAGAGTCCATAGAGAGCATCACAGGATGATGGGAGCACACAGGAGGACGTCACTTACAGATTAGGTATTTACCAATATAGTGAGTGAGGTAAGTGGGTGAATGTACGTGTAGAGTCCATAGAGAGCATCACTGGATGATGGGAACACACAGAAGGCCGTCACTTACAGGTGATGTATTTACCAATATAAGAAGTGAGGTAAGTGGGGTGAATGTATGTGTAGAGTCCATAGAGTGCATCACTGGATGATGGGAGCACACAGGAGGACGTCACTTACAGGTCATGTATTTACCAATATAGGGAGTGAGGTAAGTGGGTGAGTGTACGTGTAGAGTCCATAGAGTGCATCACCGGATGATGGGAGCACACAGGAGGACGTCACTTACAGGTGATGTATTTACCAATATAGGGAGTAAGGTAAGTGGGTGAGTGTACGTGTAGAGTCCATAGAGAGCATCACTGGATGATGGGGGCACACAGGAGGACGTCACTTACAGTTGATGTATTTACCAATATAGGGAGTGAGGTAAGTGGGTGAATGTACGTGTAGAGACCATAGAGTGCATCACTGGATGATGGGAGCACACAGTAGGACGTCACTTACAGGTGATATATTTATCAATATAGGGAGTGAGGTAAGTGGGTGAATGTACGTGTAGAGTCCATAGAGTGCATCACTGGATGATGGGAACACACAGGAGGCCGTCACTTACAGGTGATGTATTTGCCAGTATAGGGAGTGAGGTAAGTGGCTGAGTGTACGTGTAGAGTCCATAGAGAGCATCACTGGATGATGGGAGCACACAGGAGGACGTCACTTACAGTTGATGTATTTACCAATATAGGGAGTGAGGTAAGTGGGTGAATGTACGTGTAGAGACCATAGAGTGCATCACTGGATGATGGGAACACACAGGAGGTCGTCACTTACAGGTGATGTATTTACCAATATAGGGAGTGAGGTAAGTGGGTGAGTGTACGTGTAGAGACCATAGAGAGCATCACTGGATGATGGGAGCACACAGGAGGACGTCACTTACAGGTGATGTATTTACCAATATAGGGAGTGAGGTAAGTGGGTGAGTATGTGTAGACTCCATAGATAGCATCTGGGCCCAATCTGTACTGAGCTCTCAGATTAATAATAAATTATAATACATAATTTTATCCCCTGTATTGCGCTACGGAATATGTTGGTGCGTTACAAATAAAAGTTAATAATAATAATAATAATAATAAATCTGGCAATGCTGTTTGCTACACAATGTGAGGATTTTGGTTCTCTGAGCATCTTTGATGCTCATGGCGAGCCCCGCGCTGAGCGTTTTTGACGCTCATTGCGAGCTTCTACCCCCTGTGTAATCTCCCCCTAAATGTTACTGCCTTGGGTTAAATGTTACTGCCTTGGGATAAATGTTACTTGCTTGTGTTACTTCCTTCAGGCTGTTTTTTACTGCCTTTAACCTTGTTTTCATCCTGTTATATTTTTTCGGCGGCAGTTTTGATAGTGAAAAAACAAAAAATATGCCTCAAATGAACTTGCAACCTCCCTCACCGGCTCCCTGGATCTCCCCCTGTGCTGTGTGTGAGTGTGTAAGTGAATTTGAGGCATAATTGTGTTGTTTTGGTAGTCTTTCCATTTCCGTGGTTCGGGCGTTTTACGTGCTTTGGTCCTAAGTACTACGGGGCTCGCAATTCCAGTTGCGTGATTCGGGAGTTTTACATGGTGTGTTCTCAAGTCCTAAGGACTCGCGATGAGAGCCGCAGCCCTGCAATGAGTGTCTTCGGCGCTCCTTGCAGCCTAACACAAGCCCCGTAGGCCTCACAATCGCGTTCCAACAGCTCGCCTCGCGAGGCCTGCAACATTCCTGAGCGTTACCAATGGCCCGTAGTATCCACAACTATTACCGCTATATGTGATTTATCCTGTGCATCTGCTGCGTGGATGTGTTAGAAAGAGCCTATTTTAGACTGATATTAGTAATTATTGGCAAGTACTAAATTATAGACCCCACACCCATATTAAGCTCTATGAGCCATACATTACTATACTGAGTTGCACAAATAATGCCGTATATCTCAGGTATTATGTACAATAGAGATAAACAGCTATTGCAATATATTGACAGTTTTTTATCATATTTAAGATAAAATCCTTAGTGTGACAGTGTGCAGTTAATGTTCTTATTGTGTATTACTTCCTCACCTTCCCTGATATTCCCAGGACTCTCCTCCTCCTTCACCTGCTGCTGATCTCTTATATTCAGATCTTTTTTTTCCACCTTGGAGACAACTGGATGCCTCACATCTAAAGTTCCTACAGAGATAGATAAACAGATTATAGACTTTCACTATTTTATTATTTACTAATCAATCTAGTGTTTGTGTCTTATTAATATCTAAAAAAATTTAGTAGAAAGATCCACAAAGACGGAAACAACCGAATGTTATTACTTTGTATGGAGAGAAGACCAGATATTGTGTCATTGGGGGAAAAAATCACCTTTATCATGAGCTGCGATGTGTGTAAAACTTCTTGGGTGAGAGATGAAGGATAAATAAACCTCAATAAGGACTGAAGTGAGTGATAAATGTCCATAAGATATTACTCACCTTCTCTGATATTTACAGGAATTTCCTCCTCTTGAATCTCCCGGGAACTCCTCATATTTGTCTCTTCTTCTTGGTCAGACTCTGAGAGAAGTGATGGTGTCACTTTGTCACTGTCTGTACAAATAAACATGAGACGGTCACATGCTGGGATTTGTTACACGTCTTTATGGCCTGTACAAATAAACATGAGATGGTCACACGCTGGGATTTGTTACACGTCTTTTTGGTCTCTACAAATAACATGAGACAGGCACACGCTGGGATTTGTTACACGTCTTTCTGGCCTGTACAAATAAACATGAGATGGTCACACACTGGGATTTGTTACACGTCTTTATAGTCAGTGCAAATAAACATGAGACGGTCACACGCTGGGATTTGTTACACGTCTTTATGGCCTGTACAAATAAACATGAGATGGTCACACACTGGGATTTATAACACGTCTTTTTGGTCTCTACAAATAACATGAGACGGTCACACATGGGATTTGTTACAGGTCTTTATGGTCTGTACAAATAAACTTGAGATGGTCACACGCTGGGTTTTGTTACAAGTCTTTATGGTTTGTACAAAAAACATGAGACGGTCACACGCTGGGATTTGTTACATGCTTTTATAGTCAGTACAAATAAACATGAGACTGTCACATGCTGGGATTTGCTACATGTCCCTATAGTCAGTACAAATAAACATGAGACGTCACATGCTGGGATTTGCTACATGTCTTTATAGTCAGTACAAATAAACATGAGACGTCACGTACTGGAAGTTGCTACATGTCTTTATAGTCAGTGCAAATAAACATGAGACGGTCACATGCTGGGATTTGTTACACGTCTTTATGGCCTGTACAAATAAACATGAGATGGTCACACACTGGGATTTATAACACGTCTTTTTGGTCTCTACAAATAACATGAGACGGGCAAACGCCGGGATTTGTTACACGTCTTTATGGTCTGTACAAATAAACATGAGACGGTCACACGCTGGAATTTGTTACACGTCTTTATGGTCTGTACAAATAAACATGAGACGGTCACACTCTGGGATTTATTACACATCTTTATGGCCTGTACAAATAAACATGAGACGGTAACATGCTGGGATTTGTTACACGTCTTTATGGTCTGTACAAATAAACATGAGCCGGTCACACAATGGGATTTGTTACACGTCTTTATGGTCAGTACAAATAAACATGTTCTTATTGTATATTACTTTCTCACCTTCCCTGATATTCCCAAGACTCTCCTCCTCCTTCAACTGCTGCTGATCTCTTATATTCAGATCTTCTTGTTCCAACTTGGAGACAACTGGAGACCTCACATCTAAAGGTACTACAGAGAGAGATAAACAGATTCTAGACTTTCACTATTTTATGATTTACTAATCAATCTAGTGTTTGTATCTTATTAATATCTAATTTTTTTAGTAGAAAGATCCACAAAGACGGAAACAACCGAATGTTATTACTTTGTATGGAGAGAAGACCAGATATTGTGTCATTGGGGAGAAAATCACCTTTATCATGAGCTGCGATGTGTGTAAAACTTCTTGGGTGAGCGATGAAGGATAAATACACCTCAATAAGGACTGAAGTGAGTGATAATTGTCCATAAGATATTACTCACCTTCACTGATTTTTACAGGAATTTCCTCCTCTTTAATCTCCCGAGGACTCCTCATATTTGTCTCTTCTTCTTGGTCAAACTCTGAGAGAAGTGATGGTGTCCCTATGTCACTGTCTGTACAAATAAACATGAGACGGTCACACATGGGATTTGTTACAGGTCTTTATGGTCAGTACAAATAAACATTCAAAAGTCACACGCTGGGATTTGTTACACATCTTTATAGTCAGTGCAAATAAACATGAGAGACGGTCACACGCTGGTATTTGTTACACGTCTTTATGGTCTGTACAAATAAACATGAGACGTCACATGCTGGGATTTATTACACGTCTTTATGGCCTGTACAAATAAACATGAGATGGACACATGCTGGGATTTGTTACACGTCTTTATGGTCTGTACAAATAACAAGAGATGGTCACAAGCTGGGATTTGTTACACGTCTTTATGGTCTGTACAAATAAACATGAGACGGTCACACGCTGGGATTTGTTACACGTCTTTATAGTCAGTGCAAATAAACATGAGACGGTCACACGCTGGTATTTGTTACACATCTTTATGGTCTGTACAAATAACATGAGATGGTCACACGCTGGGATTTGCTACACGTCTTTATGGTATGTACAAATAACATGAGACGGTCACACGCTTAGATTTGTTACACGTACATACACACGCATATATATATATATATATATATATATATATATATATATATATACACATATATATATATATATATATACATACATATGTATATATATATATATTTTATTTTTTTTTAAGTCACAAAATAGGACTTTACTAAGTGCATTAAAGCACAATGATTGATTATACCAATATAACAGTATTCCTTTTATTAAATAAACCACGACGCAAATATAAGAAAAAAATAATAATACATTAAAAATAGTTTGTGTACTACACCCCAATCTGAGCAAGTAATATTGTTCCGATGGTATCCTGCACCTTACTGTATAGAAATAGTAGCCAATATAAGTGGCTAATTGGATCGTATATAGTATAGGAGAAAGAGTTTACATCAATAAACTATATAAGCCTATAGTAACAGACAGATCACTAAACATGAAAAAGAGAATAAATATCTCCAAGCAGACAGAGAGAAAAATATGAGGGGAATTATGTATGAAAGCAATCCTCATCTATGCACATGCAAATCATCGGATAAAAATGGAAATGCAACTTAATGCTTTAAAAAAAGACAAATTACAGTATACACTGGGTATGGATATTAGAATAAATTCCTATTTATATGCTTATATATAGGAAATGATAATATTCACATATAAAACGCAATAGTACATAAAGGTGAAAGAAGAAATGGGGGTTGTGCAACTCCCCTCTTACCCACTGCACCTAGCACGGAGGTGCAAAAATAGGTGTTTGTGCCTCAATAGGCCACTGACTTCATTATCCACCTGATAGTTGTGTTGTGAAAAGTTACTTATCCAATTTTTTTTTATATATGGCTGATTTAAAAGTCAACCAGAAAATAAATTTTTAAGGCTTCCAGATAAGCCATAAACCCATCCCAGTGTCTGTAATTTGATTTGCCTTGATTTTTAATGTATTATTATTTTTTTCTTATATTTGCGTCGTGGTTTATTTAATAAAAGGAATACTGTTATATTGTTTATATATATATATATATATATATACATATATATATATATATATATATATCTACACATGTGTGCGCACCTGCTATATGCTAATGACGCGGCGCGCATGTGATGTCACATGCGGGCCGGCGCCGGGTTAAGGAGCGGAGAGAGAGACACCCAGGGTGCACAGAGAGAGAGAGACACAGAGAGAGAGAGACACAGGGTGCACAGAGAGAGACACACAGGATGCACACAGAGAGAAAGACACAGAGAGAGAGAGACACAGGGTGCACAGAGAGAGACACACACAGGGTGCACAGATAGAGACACCTGATACACAGAGACACACAGGGTGCACAGAGAGAGAGAGAGAGAGACACAGGGTGCACAAAGAGAGAGAGAGAGACAGGGTGCACAGAGAGACACACAGGGTGCACAGAGAGAGACACAGGGTGCAGAGAGAGAGAGAGAGACACAGGATGCACAGAAAGAGAGACACAGGGTGCACAGAGAGAGAGATACAGGGTGCACAGAGAGAGACACAGGGTGCCCAGAGAGAGACACACAGGGTGCACAGAGAGAGAGAGAGAGAGACACAGGGTGCACAGAGAGAGAGAGATAGAGAGAAACAGGGTGCACAGAGAGAGAGAGAGACACAGGGTGCACAGAGAGAGAGACACAGGGTGCACAGAGAGAGAGACACAGGTTGCACAGAGAGAGAGAGACACACACGGTGCAAAGAGAGAGAGACACACAGGTGCACAGAGAGAGAGAGACACAGGGTGCACAGAGAGAGAGACACACAGGGTGCACAGAGAGAGACACAGGGTGCACAGAGAGAGAGAGACACAGGGTGCACAGAGAGAGAGAGAGAGAGACACAGGGTGCACAGAGAGAGACACATGGGTGCACAGAGAGAGTGAGACACAGGGTGCACAGAGAGAGTGAGACACAGGGTGCACAGACAGAGACACACAGGGTCACAGAGAGAGAGACACAGGGTGCACAGATAGAGACACCTGATACACAGAGACACACAGGGTGCACAGAGAGAGAGAGAGAGAGACACAGGGTGCACAAAGAGAGAGAGAGAGAGACACAGGGTGCACAGAGAGACACACAGGGTGCACAGAGAGACACACAGGGTGCACAGAGAGACACACAGGGTGCAGAGAGAGAGAGAGAGAGACACAGGGTGCACAAAGAGAGAGAGAGAGACAGGGTGCACAAAGAGAGAGAAAGACACAGGGTGCACAGAGAGAGAGAGAGACACAGGGTGCATAGAGAGAGAAACATGGGGGCACAGAGAGAGAGAGAGACACACGGTGCAAAGAGAGAGAGACACACAGGTGCACAGAGAGAGAGAGACACAGGGTGCACAGAGAGAGAGACACGGGGTGCACAGAGAGAGAGAGAGACAGGGTGCACAAAGAGAGAGAAAGACACAGGGTGCACAGAGAGAGAGAGAGACACAGGGTGCATAGAGAGAGAGAGACACAGGGTGCACAGAGAGAGAGAGAGACACAGGGTGCACAGAGAGAGAGAGACACAGGGTGCACAGAGAGAGACACAGGGTGCACAGAGGGAGAGAGACACAGGGTGCACAGACAGAGACACACAGGGTGCACATAGAGAGAGACACAGGGTGCACAGAGAGAGAGAGAGACACAGGGTGCACAGAGAGAGAGAGACACAGGGTGCACAGACAGAGAGAGAGACACAGGGTGCACAGAGAGAGAGAGACACACAGGGTGTACAGAGAGAGAGACACAGGGTGCACAGAGAGAGAG
>JAPZIH010000711.1:6913226-6953226 GCA_027410445.1 Discoglossus pictus
ATGTTCCTGGAGCACAAAGTTTTGAACACTTAAGAACTGTTAATGACATTGTATATGAATCCTTCCATTTAGCTGCAAGACATAGAAACTTACTCGCTGATGATACAGAGTGGGAAAGATGTTTACAAGAAGCAGCACAATGTCAAATGCCACGACAGATGAGAGAACAATTTGCTTTTATTTGTATCTTCTCAAATGCTCCAAATGCATTAGCTTTGTGGGAAACTTTTAAAAGTAATATGGCTGAAGACTTTATGCGACGATACAATGAACCCATTGCACACTTAAAAGCGTTAATGGAAATCCAAGAAGTCTTTTTAACTCATGGATTAAGTTGTGCAAGTTTTAATTTGCCTGATCCAGGTCTTATAGATGACATTAACTTTGAAGACTATGACATTCAACTACAAGCAGAAAGAACAGAAGAAAGACTTGCAACTTTAAATACACTACAATTGCAAGCATTTCATGCCATTAAAAATGCTATAGATGATGACATGGTGACAGAGCGTTATTTCTATCTTGATGGACCTGGCGGATCAGGGAAAACATATTTGTACAATTTATTAATGAGTTCAGTACGAGCACAAGGAAAAATAGCAATGGCGTTTGCCACTACTGGAATTGCTGCACTTTTATTAGAAGGTGGAAGAACTGTTCATAGTGGATTTAAACTGCCAGTGCCTATTTTAGAAAATTCTGTGTCAGATATTCGCATGACATCCTTACAAGCAAAGAAATTGAAGAAATGTAAATTAATTATAATAGATGAGGCCACAATGATGTCATGCTATGCCCTCCAATGTATTGACCGTTTGCTTCGTGAAGTCATGGATAATATTTTTCCATTTGGTGGAAAGGTAATGTTGTTGGGTGGCGATTTTAGACAAACATTACCTGTCGTTGTACATGGAAATCGAACTGACATTATCGAAACATGTATAAAGTCAAGTACAGTATGGAAACATTTTACCCATCTTCAACTGCAACAAAATATGAGATCAGAAGGCCAAACTGATTTCAATGATTGGCTTATTAAAATTGGAGAAGGCAGAACAGAAAAAATACTACATTTACCTGACGACACTGTAGAGATCCCACCTCATATGATTTGTCAACAAGATATTATATCGGCTATATTTGAAGGGAGCATAAATAACGAAGAATATTCCGAGCTTGCCAACCAAGTCATACTGACGTGTAAAAATAAAGATGCATTAATCCTCAATAATAAAATCTTTAAAAAAATTTATACACCACAAAGAAATTATCACAGTGCTGATTCTGTACTTGCTGATGACAATGAAAGTCAGGCTAACTTTTCGACTGAATTCATAAACTCTTTAACTCCTTCTGGAATGCCACCACATATTTTGCAGCTAAAGAAAGGTGCAATTATCATGTTACTGCGAAATATGAACCCCAAAAAAGGCCTATGCAATGGCACAAGATTAATTGTTCAACAATTAAAGGACCATTTTATAGATGCTGAAATTTTAACTGGGACCCATAAAGGAGAGAGAGTTTTCATACCAAGAATAGATTTAGCACCAAGTGAAAGTAGTCTCCCTTTTATACTTCAAAGAAGACAATTTCCCATTATTATGGCATTTGCCATGACCATTAATAAATCACAAGGTCAAACTTTCAAATCTGTGGGTATTTTCTTGGAAGAACCAGTTTTTGCACATGGTCAATTGTACGTTGCGTTGTCAAGGTGCAAAAATCCACAGGCTATTAAAGTTTACATTGAAAACAATGAAAGTCAAGGTGATTTATTAGAAGATGGACGTATTTTTACTAAAAACATTGTCTACTATGAAGTACTATAACTTTGAAGAATACTAATTAAAGATGCCAAGATTTTTTAAAAGCATTGCAAAATACATAACAATTGGTTGTTTAATTCAGTCATAATTAATGGAAGTCATGTTTATGAATGATTCGCCTCACAAAATACTTGCCTTGCATTGTTAGTAAAAATTATGTTAAAATGTTAAGTCACTATGTTAATGTTTCTAATGTTACAAGTTTAAAAAATATATTTTCAAGTTATTTCATTCAACATATTACAAAGTGGATGTTAAGAGGTCAAGCACCTTTTAAGTCACAATGTAAATATTGTCTGTTATCTTAAGATTACTACCTACATTAATGTTTATCGCCAATTTATGTGCTCAGTTATAAATTACTTTAATTACGTACGTTTTAAGAAGAGTTTTACTGTATGCCTTCCTCTACATTCAATGTATATTCAAGTTAACAATTATTGTGATAGAAATTGAATTTTAATACTGATTAATTTAAATGTCAATTGTTTTTACATTCAAATGTTAATACTTTTAATAAAAAATTAGGTTACAAAATGTATTCACTATGTTCCTGTTTATAATGTTCAAAATTATACCAATGTTTTGTCAACTTCTAAACTTACATAAAAAATAAAGTTCAACTTTAAAAATATATACTTTGATGGTTATTGCTTACATATATTTTAAACTTCATGTTAAATTTTGCAACGTTTAAAGAAGGCTTTTTACTTTTTGCTTTCCTATTCATTCAATGTATATTAAAGTTAACAATTCTTCAGATACTAATTACATTTTAAAAAACCATTACATCAACATTTTACACAAATACACGTTCATATTAAAATACTTACAAGTGTCAAAAATATATGTTAATAACTAAACAACTTGACAAACATATACATCACATTGCCGTCATTTTTTGACGGGCAAGTCGCTAGTATATATATATTCATGTGTACTGTGTGGCTCAGGTGTGTATATATATACATGTGTAGTGTGTGGCCCAGGTGTGTATATATATCCATGTGTAGTGTGTGTCCCAGGTGTGTATATATATCCATATAGAGTGTGAGGCCCAGGTGTATATATATATATATATATATATATATATATATATATATCCATGTGTAGTGTGTGGCTCAGGTGTGTATATATATCCATGTGTAGTGTGTGGCCCAGGTGTGTATATATATCCATGTGTAGTGTGAGGCCCATGTGTGTATATATATCCATGTGTGGTGTGTGGCCCAGGTGTGTATATATATATATATACATGTGTAGTGTGTGGCTCAGGTGTGTAAATATATCCATGTGTAGTGTGTGGCCCAGGTGTGTATATATATCCATGTGTAGTGTGTGGCCCAGGTGTGTATATATATCCATGTCTAGTATGTGGCCCAGGTGTGTATATATATATCCATGAGTAGTTTGTGGCCCAGGTGTGTATATATATCCATGTGTAGTGTGTGGCCCAGGTTTGTATATATATATCCATGTGTAGTGTGTGGCCCAGGTGTGTATATATATCCATGTGTAGTGTGTGGCCCAGGTGTGTATATATATCCATGTGTAGTGTGTGGCCCAGGTTTGTATATATATCCATGTGTAGTGTGTGGCCCAGGTGTGTATATATATCCATGTGTAGTGTGTGGCCCAGGTGTGTATATATATACATGTGTAGTGTGTGGCCCAGGTGTGTATATATATCCATATATAGTGTGAGGCCCAGGTGTGTATATATATACATGTGTACTGTGTGGCTCAGGTGTGTATATATATATACATGTGTAGTGTGTGGCCCAGGTGTGTATATATATCCATGTGTAGTGTGTGGCCCAGGTGTGTATATATATCCATGTGTACTGTGTGGCCCAGGTGTGTATATATATACATGTGTAGTGTGTGGCCCAGGTGTGTATATATATCCATGTGTAGTGTGTGGCCCAGGTATGTATATATATACATGTGTACTGTGTGGCCCAGGTGTGTATATATATACATGTGTAGTGTGTGGCCCAGGTGTGTATATATATCCATGTGTAGTGTGTGGCTCAGGTGTGTATATATATCCATGTGTAGTGTGTGGCCCAGGTTTGTATATATACCCATGTGTAGTGTGTACTATACATGTAAGATGTATGTGTCCTACCAATATACAGGGAGTGCAGAATTATTAGGCAAATGAGTATTTTGACCACATCATCCTCTCTATGCATGTTGTCTTACTCCAAGCTGTATAGGCTCGAAAGCCTACTACCAATTAAGCATATTTGGTGATGTGCATCTCTGTAATGAGAAGGGGTGTGGTCTAATGACATCAACACCCTATATCAGGTGTGCATAATTATTAGGCAACTTCCTTTCCTTTGGCAAAATGGGTCAAAAAAAAGGACTTGACAGGCTCAGAAAAGTCAAAAATAGTGAAATATCTTGCAGAGGGATGCAGCACTCTTAAAATTGCAAAGCTTCTGAAGCGGGATCATCGAACAATCAAGCGTTTCATTCAAAATAGTCAACAGGGTCGCAAGAAGCGTGTGGAAAAACCAAGGCGCAAAATAACTGCCCATGAACTGAGCTATTTCAGAGCTGCAACATCACTGGAGTGCCCAAAAGCACAAGGTGTGCAATACTCAGAGACATGGGCAAGGTAAGAAAGGCTGAAAGACGACCACCACTGAACAAGACACACAAGCTGAAACGTCAAGACTGGGCCAAGAAATATCTCAAGACTGATTTTTCTAAGGTTTTATGGACTGATGAAATGAGAGTGAGTCTTGATGGGCCAGATGGATGGGCCCGTGGCTGGATTGGTAAAGGGCAGAGAGCTCCAGTCCGACTCAGACGCCAGCAAGGTGGAGGTGGAGTACTGGTTTGGGCTGGTATCATCAAAGATGAGCTTGTGGGGCCTTTTCGGGTTGAGGATGGAGTCAAGTTCAACTCCCAGTCCTACTACCAGTTCCTGGAAGACACCTTCTTCAAGCAGTGGTACAGGAAGAAGTCTGCATCCTTCAAGAAAAACATGATTTTCATGCAGGACAATGCTCCATCACACGCGTCCAAGGAGAGGGGGAGGAAACACAGGGGAGAGGGAGAGGAAGACACAGGAGAGGGGAGAGGGGGAGAAAGACACAGTGGAGAGGGGGAGGAAGACGCAGGGCTGAGGGGGGAAGAGAAACAGGGTAAGGGAGAGGTGAGGGGAAGAGACACATGGGAGGGGGGAGAGACACAGGAGAGAGAGGGGGGTAGAGACACAGGGGAGAGGGGGGAAGAGACTAATGGGAGGGAGTGGTGAGGAGACACCGGGGAGAGAAAAGGGGATAAAGACACAGAGGAGGGGGGAAGAAACACAGGGGAAGGGAGAGGGGGTAGAGACACAGGGGAGAGGGGGTAGAGACACAGGGGAGAAGGGGGAAGAGACACAGATGAGGGGGGAGAGACACAGGGGAGAGGGAAGGGGGGAAAGACACAAGGGAGGGGGGAAAGAAAAACGGGAAGGGAGAGGGGGGTAGAGACACAGGGGAGGGGGGAGTGACACAGGGAAGAGGGAAGGGGGAAAAGACACAGGAGAGGGAGGAAATAAACACTGGGGAAGGGAGAGGGGGTAGAGACACAGGCAAGGGTGGGAGAGACACAGGGGAGAGGGGGGGGGAGAGAGACACATGGGAGGGAGTGGGGGGGAGACACAGGGGAGAGGGGGGGAGAGAGACACATGGGAGGGAGTGGGGTGGAGACACAGGGGAGGTCTTCTGCTTTATTATTATTATTATTACTATATAATGTGTAATACGGACCACTTTGGCAATGAGCGCCGCAGGCGCTCATTGCAGGCGAGCCTCGCGTAGCGAGGCGAGCCGTTAATACGGACCACTTTGGCAATGAGCGCCGCAGGCGCTAATTGCAGGCGAGCCTCGCGTAGCGAGGCGAGATGTTAATACGGACCACTTTGGCAATGAGCGCCGTAGGCCTCTATATATCATTCCTGGCTTATTCAGATATATGGAGGATGAATCCGTGGACGTACCTGAATCCCACAAGAGAGTGGTCGCCATGTTCATGTGGTGTTTAATATGACACTAGCGACTTGCCCGTCAAAAAATGACGGCAATGTTATTGTAACTGAGCTAATGTTGTTTTGTGTGTAATAGTAAACATGTAATACATTAATAAATGAATAGACTTTACCTATTTGGAAGCATTGTGTTGAAGAGCTGTGAACCTTGTTTGCCCACAGACCTACAGCACCAAGCACACTGACAGTACACACAGACCCATAGCACCAAGTACACTGGCAGTACACACAGACCTAAAGCACCAAGTACACTGACAGTACACATAGACCTATAGCACCAAGCACACTGACAGTACACACAGACCTACAGCAACAAGTACACTGGCAGTGCACACAGACCCATAGCACCAAGTACACTGACAGTACACACAGAACTACAGCACCAAGCTCACTGACAGTACACACAGACCTACAGCACCAAGCACACTGACAGTACACATAGACATATAGCACCAAGCTCACTGACAGTACACACAGACCTACAGCACCAAGTACACTGACAGTACACATAGACATATAGCACCAAGCACACTGACAGTACACACAGACCTATAGCACCAAGCACACTGACAGTACACACAGACCTACAGCACCAAGTACACTGCCAAGTACACACAGACCCATAGCACCAAGTACACTGGCAGTACACACAGACTCACAGCACCAATTACACTGACAGTGCACACAGACCCATAGCACCAAGTACACTGGCAGTGCACACAGAACTACAGCACAAAGAACACTGACAGTGCACACAGACCTACAGCACCAAGCACACTGACAGTACACACAGACCCATAGCACTAAGTACACTGGCAGTGCAAACAGACCTACAGCACCAAGTACACTGGCAGTACACATTGACCCACAGCACAAAGTACACTGATAGTACACACATATATACAGCACCAAGTACACTGACAGTACACACAGACCTACAGCACCAAGTACACTGACAGTACACACAGACTCACAGCACCAAGCACACTGACAGTACACACAAACCTACAGCACCAAGCACACTGACAGTACACACAGACCTACAGCACCAAGCACACTGACAGTACACACAGACCTACAGCACCAAGTACACTGACAGTACACACAGACCTAAAGCACCAAGCACACTGGCAGTGCACACAGACCCATAGCACCAAGTACACTGGCAGTGCACACAGACCCATAGCACCAAGTACACTGGCAGTGCACACAGAACTACAGCACTAAGCTCACTGACAGTACACACAGACCTACAGCACCAAGTACACTGACAGTACACATAGACATATAGCACCAAGCACACTGACAGTACACACAGACCTAGAGCACCAAGCACACTGGCAGTGCACACAGACCCATAGCACCAAGTACACTGTCAGTGCACACAGAACTACAGCACCAAGTACACTGACAGTACACACAGACCTACAGCACCAAGCACACTGACAGTACACACAGACCCATAGCACCAAGTACACTGGCAGTGCACACAGACCTACAGCATCAAGCACACTGACAGTACACACAGACTCACAGCACCAAGCACACTGACAGTACACACAGGTGCTCATTGCAGGCGAGCCTCGCATAGCGAGGCGAGCCGTTAATACGGACCACTTTTTTATGGAGCAAACTGCTCCATATGTATATTAATAACTATACAACTTTCCAAACATACACATCTCATTGCAATACGCTAGTAATAATAATAATGCACAAGAGTCCTTCAGCACTGCACTGGACACTGAATAAACTTGCCTAGCTATGGTTTTCCCTATTGAATTAGTATCACCTACACTGTCCCTCCTCTCAGTAAGACTGCAAGGTACTAATGATTCCAAAATGGCTGCTATCCATGAGGTAGAAGGTTGTAGAAGGGAGTGTATGCTGCTGATTGGCTGGAATGTGTCTGCTGACTGTGACATGCAGGGTCAAAGTTTGCTCAATGATAAAGTATATGTTCGCAGTTCGCCACGAACGCGAACATGCTATGTTCGCCGAAAAAAGTCCGCCGGCGAACTATTGGCGACATCTCTAAAGCCCAGCTGTGAACTGCCTTTAAGAGCAGCAGAGAGATGGGTGGAGTCTCTCTCACTTAAGCTTTGGGCCTAAGAGCTGTGGTGCTGTGTGTAGAGCTGCAGTGTGTATGCAGAAGAAAACCCTGGACAGCTCAGCTGCTGTTGGATCCTGAGAGCTGGGATTAGTGCTGAAGTAAGACAGTCAGTAAGACTGCTGTGTTACAGAGATTGCTCGCAGAGAAGACTGCTGTGGTATAGGAGATATTCCATTGTTAGAGGATTTTTCTGAAGACCCCATTCCTAAGAAGCCGGATTCAATAAGGGAGAAAAAGGTTGGTGCCAAATGCATGTTGTTTTCACCATATGAGGATAAGGAGTACAAAGGCCCCAGGGAGAAGAGTGCATTGAGAGAAATTAATAGTCCCTCATCAGAAGAGGGTGACAAGGGTCCCTGGGGTGAAGCATATGGGAGAGAAGGGTGGGCCCTATGCTTCACCCACTATTGACAGAAGCTGTAGAGGAAAAGTCCTCAAGAGATACCCGAATCAAGCAGAGAGTTTATACTGTGGACTGTGTTATTATACCTGCAGACCGAGAAGCGGGCTCAGGGCTAGTCAGGGCGTTCCTGGTTATAGTAAGCCCGTTTATGTAGAATTTTATTTTGTGGCTGAGGATAAGCACTATTTTCTTTCTGTTTGTGCTAACAAATAAATAGCAGTAAAACTAAGCCTCTAACAGCCTACTGTGTCTTCCTCCCTAAATAGGTTAAAGAGATAAGAAAACAGGATGCAAACCCTGTCAGAAGGGGGCGCCCTGCCACAATATATATATATATATATATTCTCTCTATCTGTATGTAGATATATATATATATATATATTTTTTTTTTTCTCTCTCTTTGTCTCTCTCTGTGTGTCTCTGTCTCTCTATCTCTCTCTCTCTGTGTCTCTCTCTGTGTGTGTCTCTGTCTCGCTCTGTCTCTCTCTGTGTGTCTCTATCTCTCTCTGTGTGTCTCTGTCTCTCTATCTCTCTCTCTCTGTGTCTCTCTCTCCCTGTGGGTGTCTCTGTCTCTCTGTCTCTTTCTCTGTGTCTCTCTCTCTGTGTGTGTCTCTGTTTCGCTCTGTCTCTCTCTCTGTGTCTCTGTCTCTCTATCTCTCTCTGTGTGTCTCTGTCTCTCTATCTCTCTGTCTGTCTCTGTCTGTCTCTCTCTCTCTCTCTTTGTGTGTCTCTGTCTCTCTCTCTTTCTCTGTCTCTATCTCTCTCTGTGTGTCTCTGTCTCTCTCTCTCTCTGTGTCTCTGTCTCTCTCACTATCTCTATGTATATATATATATATATATATATATATATATATATATATATATATATATATATATTCTCTCTATCTCTATGTATATATATATATATATATATATATATATATATATATATATATATATATATATATAGCTGTCTCTCTCTCTATGTATGTATATATATATATATATATATATATATATATATATATATATTCTCTCTATGTATATATACATATATTCTCTAGATGGCTACTTAACTCTCTTTCTCTAAGTAATAAGTCATCTACAATATAAAGTATAAACACTAATAGATTTCTCCCAGTATATGTCACAGCTCCAGCCTCTTCTGTTTATATCACAGCGATGTCTCACACATACATTGCAAGGGCACAACAACATGACAACTCTCCTGACCAATAAAATAATTGGCTAAGCGATGACGTCACCAGTTGCTTGGCAGAAATACACTAAAACATGCTGTCCGATCGTTACAAGCGTATGTGCACAGTGTGAGAATGTTGTATGCGCACAGTGTGACCATGGAAACTAAATGACTTGATAGAACCGCCCCCTAACTGTGGTGATTGGCTGCTGCTTGTGCTCCAGCGCTTTCCGGGACTCGTAGTTTGGCAGAGACTTCCGGTACATTCTCTTCCTGTTCTTCGAGGGAGTTTGCGGCCTAAAGGTGTGTGTCCGAGCTCTTTGCAGGTAAATAAAGCGATTACTGCTCCAGTTAGTGATGAGGAGATAACGTAGGGGTTTATAAATATAGTGTATTAGTAGGTATGAGAGTCTATATGTACATATATATATATAGTGTGTGTGTAAATTCGTATAGTTATTGTATGAGGAGGTGGAGCTCAGTGTGTATATATGTCAGACCAGCTCTCACAGATAGAGGGAGAGGGGAAGAGAGATGGGAGGGGGATAGGGGGAGATATATATAGAGGGGGGGGGGTAGATGGAGAGAGGGAGTGAGACAGAGAGATAGTCAGACAGACAGATAGAGGGATAGATAGATAGACAGATAAATGGATAAATAGATAGCTAGAGGGATAGATAGCTAAAGGGATAGATAGCTAAAGGGATAGATATATAGAGGGATAGATAGATAGAGGGATAGATAGACAGATAGAGGGATAGATAGACAGATAGAGGGATAGATAGATAGACATCCCATCACTCTGTATTATATATATATAGTATAATATCATTATATCCAGTATCTGTTCCTGTCTTTATCCCACTAGCACCTGATAACCGGTCACAGATAGATAGATAGATAGATAAATAGATAGATAGATAGATAGATAGACAGAGAGATAGATAGAGGGATAGATAGATAGACAGATAAAGGGATAGATAGATAGATAGATAGATAGATAGATAGATAGATAGACAGCCACACTCCCATCACTCTGTATTATATATATGACAAAAAATGACGGCAATATAATTGTAAGGCAGGTAATGCGGTTTGCTACACAAAGTAAGTATTTTGGTTTTGTGAGTACTTTCGGCGCTCATTGCAAGCCTATTGGTGTATGTTTGGTTATCATAGCTCCTTTGGCGCTCATTGCAAGGTTTGTGCTGATGGCTTTTTGGCGAGCATTGCGAGCCTCTCCCCTGGTGTAGTTGTGCTCCTCTAAACACCGTTGACGCTCCTTGTGAGGCGCGCACTGATCGCCTTTAGCGTTTATTGTGATTTTGTCGTCTGTTTTTTTTTTTTCTGTGTATGTGTTTTGTAATGATAATTATTTAATTAGTAGAGTTATAAAGTAACTAGCGACTTGCCCGTCAAAAATGACGGGGCAATAAAAGAAAGTGTTGAAATGCTGTTTGCTACACAATGTGAGTGTACTGTGTGCCTCAACTATATAGACCCCTCTAACACACTAATGAGCGCATGTAATAACACTATAAGTGCCATGAGGGTCATCCAGGACCCTTAGGACCCAAAGTGTAAGCACTACATCATTTTAACCCAGTCTCTTATGGGGGTCTATACAGACCCTCACAAGCCTATATTTAACCCCATTAGTCCCATAAGGGTATCTAAAGACCCTCATTGGACAGCTAGAAGCCTAACATTACCCCGTAAGTTCTATGAGGGTTCTCCAGTACCCTCATGACACTAAGTATAAACACTACACTGCACTATAGCCCCCCAATAATCCATTACATCTAAACTAACACCCCTCTACACTAACCTATTAACACCTACACTACCTACCTACACTACCTACCTACCCCCTAATAACCCCCCACCACTCTAATTACCGAAAGAAAAAATAAATCTACATTACAGAAAATAAAAAAACCTAAGTCAGAAAACATAAAAAAAGGAACATTACAGAAAATAAAAAAATACATTACAACCCCCCCACTACAGAAAAAAAAACATTACACACCTGAAAAGGAAATTTATACAATACAAATAAAATACAATGCAAATAAAATACATACAATACATAGAATACATACAATACAAATAAAAAACAATCCCCCCTATCTATCTAACATACAATCAATACTATCTATCTAAAATATATCCCCCTATCTAACATACTATAAATGCTATCTCTATATAACAAACCCTAAATCTATGCTAAAATAAAATGTTTAATAATAATAATAATATAAAATAATTCTAATCTAAAGCTGGGGCAGAAGAGGAGGAGGCCGGAGACCATCGCGGGGAGGTAAGTACAATGTAGATTATGTTTATTTTATTTTGTGTTATGTTTATATGTATTTGTACTAATGTTATGTTTTTTTTCAACAGGGGCCACGCCGGAGAAGAAGAAAAGAAGAAGGGCGGGGGCATGCTGCAAAGGTGAGTACAATGTTTAGAATGTTTATTTATTTTCTGTAAATGTGTTGGACTAATTTATTTATTTTTTTATACAAAATTTAAGAATAGTGCCTCTTTTCAGAGCCCCATAATACTTAGAAAATTTAGACAAATATTCTGTTTTGGGTGCTATGCCTATAAGCCAAAAATATGAACTAAATCTATAATCTGAAAACTAGCGTCCACACAAAAGAATAGGACAACAAATAGTAGTAAGACATACTAATTTATGACTAGAAATCTACTTTTCTATACAAGAACCTATAATCCTAAACCCACAACCGAAATCTCTAATCACAACAGTGTTGCACACAAAAGAGGATAGTACTAAAACATAAAAATATGCACCTAGAAAACAAATTAAAAGCAGGAAAAAAAATATATATATTTTTATTTACAGATTAAAATTGGCAGATACTGACAAGAAACAGGAAAAGATAAGACGCCAAACTAGAGAACGACAAAAACAATGTGTTGTACTCATTTTTTTCCCATAGGTTGCTGATCTGAAGGGACATCTGCAAAGGTAAGTGGTCTTAATTATTTTATTTTAGCTTAGAATTAGTTTTTTTTTATCTAGAGATAGCATTTATTGTATGTTAGATATCTAGGGGGTATTTTATTTGTATTGTATGTATTGTGTTTTTATTGTATGTATTGTATTTGTATTGTATGTATTTCCTTTTCAGGTGTGTAAGGTTTTTTTTTTTTCCTGTAGTGGGGGGGGGGGGGGGCGTTGTAATGTATTTTTTTATTTTCTGTAATTTTCCTTTTATATTTTTTGTGACTTAGGTTTTTTTATTTTCTGTAATGTAGATTTTTTTTTTTTTTCCTAGGTTGCTGATCTCACGGGACATCTGCAAAGGTAAGTGGTCTTAATTATTTTATTTTAGCATAGATTTAGTTATTTTTATATAGAGAAAGCATTAATTTTATGTTAGATAGGGGGGTATTGTATTGTATCTATTCTATGTATTGTATGTATTTTCTTTTCAGGTGTGTAATGTTTTTTTTTTCTGTAGTTGGGGGGGGGTTGGAATGCATTTTTTTATTTGATTTTATGAGTTATAGGGTTAATTCCGGGTTTATAGGTGTTTTCTATTGACCCCCATGAGTGACATGGTTAATTAAGGGGTCTGCATTGACCCCCATGAGTGATAGGGTTAATTAAGGGTTTATGGGGTACTGTATTGACCCCCATGAGTAACAGGGTTAATTAAGGGTTAATGGGGGTCTGTATTGACCCCCATGAGTGACAGGGTTAAGAATAGGTTTATGGGGGTCTATATTGACCCCCATGAGTGACACGGTTAATTAAAGGCATATGGATGTCTGTATTGACCCCCATGAATGACAGGGTTAATTAAGGGCTTATGGGGGTCTGTATTGTCCCCTATGAGTGACAGGGTTAATTAAGGGCTTATGGGGGTCTGTATTGACCCCCATGAGTTACAGGGTTAATTCAGGGTTTATAGGGGTTTTCTATTGACACCCATGAGTGACAGGGTTAATTATAGGTTTTATGGGGATCTGTATTGACCCCCATGAGTTACAGGGTTAATTATGGGGGTCTGTATTGACCCACATGAGTGACAGTGTTAATTATCGGTTTATGGGGGTCTGTATTGACCCCCATGAATGACAGGGTTAATTAAGGGCTTATGGGGGTTTGTATTGACCCCTATTAGTTACAGGGTTAATTCAGGGTTTATAGGGGTTTTCTATTGACCCCCATGAGTGACAGGGTTAATTATAGGTTTATTGGGATCTGTATTGACTCCCATGAGTGACAGGGTTAGTTAAGGGTTTATGGGGGGTCTGTATAGACCCGCATGAGTGTCAGGGTTAATTAAGGGCTTATGGGGTTCTGTATTGACCCCCATGAGTGACAGTGTTAATTATCGGTTTATGGGGGTCTGTATTGACCCCCATGAGTGACAGTGTTAATTATCGGTTTATGGGGGTCTGTATTGACCCTCATGAATGACAGGGTTAATTAAGGGCTTATGGGAGTCTGTATTGACCCCCATGAATGACAGGGCTAATTAATGGCTTATGGGGGTCTGTATTGAGCCCCATGAGTGACAGGGTTAACTAAGGGCTTATGGGGGTCTGTATTGACCCCCATGAGTTACAGGGTTAATTCAGGGTTTATAGGGGTTTTCTATTGACCCCCATGAGTGACAGGGTTAATTATAGGTTTATGGGGATCTGTATTGACCCCCATGAGTGACAGGGTTATATAAGGGCTTATGGGGGTCTGTATTGATCCTCATGAGTGACTGAGTTAATTGAAGGCTTATGGGGGTCTGTATTGACCCCCATGAGTGACAGGGCTAATTATAGGTTTATGTGGTCTGCATTGACCCCCATGAGTGACAGGGTTAATTATAGGTTTATGGAGGTCTGTATTGACCCCCATGAGTGAATGGGTTAATTATAGCTTTATGGGGGTCTGTAATGGCCCCCATGAGTGACAGGGTTAATAAAGGGTTTATGGGGGTCTTTATTGACCTCCATGAGTGACAGTGTTAATTATCGGTGTATGGGGGTCTGTATTGACCCCCATAATTGACAGGGTTAATTAAGCGCTTATCGGGGTCTGTATTGACCCCCATAAGTGACAGGGTTGATTAAGGGCTTATGGGGTCTGTATTGACCCCCATGAGTGACAGGTTTAATTAAGGGCTTATGGGGGTCTGTATTGACCCCCATAATTGACAGGGTTGATTAAGCGCTTATAGGGGTCTGTATTGACCCCCATAATTGACAGGGTTAATTAAGCGCTTATGGGGGTCTGTATTGACCCCCATGAGTTACAGGGTTAATTCAGGCTTTATAGAGGTTTTCTATCGACCCCCATGAGTGACAGGGTTAATTATAGGTTTATGGGGATCTGTATTGACCCCCATGAGTGACGGGGTTAATTATAGGTTTATGGGATCTGTATTGACCCCCATGAGTGACAGGGTTAATTATGGGTTTATGGGGGTCTGTATTGATCCACATGAGTGACAGGGTTAATTAAGGGTTTATGGGGGTTTGGATTGACCCTCATGAGTTACAGGGTTAATTATGGGTTTATGGGGGTCTCTATTGTCCCCCATGAGTGACAGGGTTTTTTAGGGGTTGATGGGGCTCTGTATAGAGCCCCATGAGTGATAGGGTTAATTTTTATTTTTATTTTATTACGGGTCCTTTAAGGACCTTTACGGACCGTAAGGCGGGAAATTTGAATTTTGATTACAGCTGGGGTTCCCGATCGCGTGCAAGGGTTAATGTGAGGTTAATCGGGGACCCCCACTGCTAGGATTAATGTGTGGTTAATGAGGGTTGCCGAGCTTATCTCGGATCCCTTCTTGGCTAAGTTCTACGTGGCTGGGCAGTCCAGGTCATGGTTTCGGGGGCCAATTTTTTCCTTGCTTAGCCGTTTTTCTAGTTGAGAAACGGTGGAATTTGGGGTTAAATTCCAATTTAATCTCACTTCCAGATGTCCTTGCTGTCTCCCCGTGCTGTGGGTGAGTGTTTTTTTTTAATTATTGAGTTTATTAGTGTGTTTTTACTGTGTTTGCGCGTGCGCTGTTCGGGGGGTTAGTGCTGTGAGACACAGGGCAGGGAGACGAGGAGGGGAAGGAGAGGACTAAGTGCTGCGAGTTAACGGTTGTGTGGGGCGCTTTGGGGGCGCTGTGGAACTAAGTGCTGCGACTTTAGAGGTATGTGGGGTTGTGTTGTTACAAAGTCATGCGCCTTAAAGCCTCCTCCACCTTCTGAAAATGCGGCCGCTCGCAAAGCGTGACGACAATTCGTAGTTTGACAACTATTATATGTGATATACTTGACCTATTTGTAATTAATATATGCAGCAAGGAATGTGCTGAAGAGCTAACAATATGTTCCTGCAGCATACAATGTAGATTTGCAGTGTTGTTGAGCTGAGGTGGAAGTGTCAGCAATGTTTGCAGTTTTTAGTGTAAATAGGCTGCATGCACGAGGGGAAACCGTTTGTGTAGCTGTGTACTTCCGCATTCTGTAAGTTAGTGTTGTAAAATGGCGGCGAATGTGGTACGCGGGTGTGGAGCATTTAGCGTCCTTCCAAATAGTGTATTTATTACCTTGTACGGATATGTTTAAAAGTTGTATGTGCCTGGCGGTGTTTTCCAGGCTTAGGGGTTGTGCAGCCTCGTTTTCTATTTTTTTCGGTGGCCATTTTTTCTCTTGCTTAGGGGATTTTCGAGTGGCGAAAGTCTCTAAATTGGCTTTAAATCTGCATGTCACCTCATTCCCAGACGTCCTGGCTGTCCCCCCTTGCTCAGTATGTTTATTTTATTTTATATTTTGTGTGTTTCTTATTTTTTGCGGCTCGTATTTTTTTTCCTATGTGGCGGTTTCCTTTTGTAAGTGTTAAGGGACGTAATTTTTTAGAGTCGATTTTTTCAAAGTGCTACGGGACTCGCAGTGTGAATTGTGTATTAGATTTTTCTGTTGATGTTTAGTTCCGCGGGTTGTGGGTATGATGCACAAGTTGTGCGGGGTCGTGTAACAAATCCCAGTGTGTGACCGTCTCATGTTTATTTGTACAGACCATAATGACATGTAACAAATCCCAGCGTGTCACTGTCTCATGTTTATTTGTACAGACCATAAAGACATATAACAAATCCTAATGTGTGACCGTCTCATGTTTATTTGTACAGACCACAAAGATGTGTAACAAATCCCAGCGTGTGACCGTATCATGTTTATTTGTACAGACCATAAAGACATGTAACAAATCCCAGCGTGTGACCGTCTCATGTTTATTTGTACAGACCATAAAGACATATAACAAATCCCAGCGTGTGAACGTCTCATGTTTATTTGTACAGACCATAAAGACATGTAACAAATCCCAGCACGTGACCATCTCATGTTTATTTGTACAGACCAAAAAAACAAATAACAAATCCCATGTGTGAGCATCTCATGTTTATTTGTACAGACAGTGACAAAGTGACACCATCAGATCTCTCAGAGTCTGACCAAGAAGAAGAGACAAATATGAGGAGTCCCCGGGAGATTAAAGAGGAGGAAATTCCTGTAAATATCAGTGAAGGTGAGTAATATCTTATGGACAATTATCACTCACTTCAGTCCTTATTGAGGTGGATTTCTCCTTCATCTCTCACCCAGGAAGTTTTACAAACATCGCAGCTCATGATAAAGGTGAATTAAATAGATTTTAAGACATAAACACCAGATTGATAGTAAATAATTACAATGGTGAAGGTCTATAATCTGTTTATCTCTATCTGTAGGACCTTTAGATGTGAAGCCTCCAGTTGTGTCCAAGGTTGAACAAAAAGATCTGAATATAAGAGATCAGAAGCAGGTGAAGGAGGAGGAGAGTCCTGGGAATATCAGGGAAGGTGAGGAATTAATACACAATAAGAACATTAATAATACATTCTGTAATGTCACACTGTCACCATAACTATATTTATTTTAAATTAAAGAGAATTCAAAACTGTCTATGCATTGCGATAGCTATTTATCTCTGTAGTACATAATTCTCGAGATATGCAGCATTGTTTGTGCAACTCAGTATCGTAATGGATAACTCAGAGAGCCTGATAAGGGTGGGGGGAGGGTCTAGAATTTAGTACTGGCCAATCATTACTAATATCAGTCTTTAACTTAATGTCTAACACATGCACGCAGCAAATGTACGGGATAATTCACATTTACATATATAGTTGTCAGTGTCCAGAATGCTTACGATGTTGGTCACGCTTTGCGGCCCTCGCGCAGCAATAATCAGCGAAGAAGCTCATTGCAGGCCTCGCAATGAGTTCCACAGGCGCTCATCGTCAGCGGTGCCGCACTTAGGCTTAGGGATTGCAATAAGCGATGCACGCCAGCGGCGGACGCTGAACTTACGACCCGTACGACTTAGTACCTCGGTCTGTAAATTTACACCCAGGATCTGTTTCTGTAGATATTTATGTCAGATAGTTGTGTAAATCTGTACAAATCCAGAGGCTTCTCTCTCTTGTGACTAACAGGACCCCAAGATGGAGATCTATATCCTGACTTAATTAATGAGGACGGAGAATATGAGAGAGATGAGAAGTCTATTCACCAGATGGAAACCCATTCAGATCCCTGTACAGGTGAGTGATAATAATAACTCCTTAGAGATGAGAGATAAACTTAAAATATATAAGAAAATTACCATTTTACAGTGTATTAATAAAGTAATATGAATTAATAAATGAATATACTTTACCTATTGATATTTAATATGCAGCAATCAAAATCCTGAAGAGCTAACAATCTATTTGGATTTTCCTGCATCTGAAAATGTACAGTTGGAGTGTTGATCATCTGAGGAGAAAGTGTCAGCAATGTAGCAAGTGTGCAGTGTAAATAGGCTGCGTGCGCAAGGCCAAACCGTTTGGTTTAGGCGGGTAAGGCGGCATTTTAGAATCCTAATGTTATGAGTTGTAAGTAAGTGTTGTAAAATGTGTTACTTGGCTCGCGAGCATTTTCCGTCCGTCCCTTGTAATGGTATATTTTGTATCTGCTACGTTCCTGGCTAACTCGTACGTTGCTGGCGGTGATTTTCACAGCTCTGTGTCTTTTAGCCTCGTTTTTATTTTTTTCATCTGTCATTTTTTTTCTCTCTTAGTCGATTTTCAAGTGCCGAAACCTCATAAATGCGACTTAAATTTGCGTGCAACCTCACTCCCAGACGTCCTGGCTTTCTCCCCGTGCTGTGTGTGATGCTTGTTTTTTATATTTTGTTTTTATTTTTCTGTGTTTTTGGTGTTTTTTGATGTACGCGCTTCGGCCGTTAACTTCATATTTTTTATTTTTCTAAGTCCCTATTTCCTCATTCCGCGTTATTGTTTTTTTTCTAAGTCCCGGGGTCCGCATTTGCGGCCTGCAATGAGCCTTTGGCTCATTGCAGCTGACGTGGGAGCCTTTGCGAGGTCCGCATTTGCGGCCAGAGCTGCGGCCCTCGCTTTGCGAGGGACGCAGTTCTGCGAGCTAACTTTGCTAGCTCGCAAAGTGTGACGATGACTCGCAGTTTGACATTTATTATATGTGATTATTTGCGAGTAAACTGTGAGCTCAGCACAGATTGTGCACAGATGCACTCTATGGTCTCTACATGTACATTCACCCACTCACCTCAATCCCCATGGACCCTACACGTACACTCACCCACTCACCTCAATCCCCATGGTCTCTACACTTACATTCATCCACTCACCTCAATCCCCATGGACCCTACACGTACATTCACCAAATCACCTCAATCCCCATGGTCTCTACACATACATTCACCTCAATCCCCATGGTCTCTACATGTACATTCACCCACTCACCTTAATCCCCATGGTCTCCACACGTACATTCACCCACACACCCCAATCCCCATGGACCCTACACGTACACTCACCCACTTACTTCAATCCCCATGGACCCTACACGTACATTAACCCACTTACCTCACTCCTTATGGACCCTACACGTACATTCACCCACTTACCTCACTCCCTATGGACCCTACACGTACATTCACCCACTTACCTCACTCCCTATGGACTATACATGTACGTTCACCCACTTACCTCACTCCCTATGGACCCTACACGTACAATCACCCACTTACCTCACTCCCTATGGACTCTACACATACATTCACCCACTTACCTCACTCCCTATGGACCCTACACGTACATTCACCCACTTACCTCACTCCCTATGGACTCTACACGTACATTCACTAACTTACCTCACTCCCTATGGTCTCTACACGTACATTCACCCACTTATCTCACTCCCTATAGACCCTACACATACATTCACACACTTACCTCACTCCCTACGGACCTAAATGTTAATTTCAATGTAATGTTTTTATTTTAAATTGTAATTTTTTTATTTTAATTAATTTTATTTTTATTGTAATTATTTATTTTTAGTAAATTAAGTTTTTATTATTTACATAAAGTTTTAGTTAGGTGTTAAGATATTACGGATTTGTACAGGTACCCCCATAGTAGAGGATTAGGGTACTATGGAAGTCCATAGGGACCCCTATGGTAGAGGACTAATTTTAGATACCATGGGGATCCCTATTGGGGATGGTCGGTGGGGCATTCCAAGTGCCCTCTGAACACTTAGTACAATTTATTTACTAATATAACATCAGAAAACGTAGTCCCAATTTTATTAACAGCATCTACTATTTTATTCCTATTACTATTTAATCTCCACAGTCTCAGTATCTGGGTAAGGTCATCCTTTTTCAATGATAATGGATAAAAAGATTAAGCATATAAAAGAGTATTTGTATCGGCATGCTTAATACTCCACTGTGATGTCATTATTCAACTTTATGTAGATATCGTTATCACTTAATTGATTCAAAATCTCTTTCATATAATCCTCATAAATCATAAGCACTAGGGAACAGTTCTTATTTGCTGGTGTAATGACACCAATCTGCCATTTTATTTTCATTAGCACAATTCCTGATAGAAGACTTTGCACACACAGGAAGTTTGTATCTGCACAGTGGGAAAGTGTCAGTAACTACAGTCGCTGCTCTCCGCAGAGCTAATGGGCAGATTGTTAGTTTACCGAAACACCAACCCAGTAACAGGCATAAAAATGACAGCCTGCAGCAAGCAATAATTGCATGTAGAAGTTGCAATATGTAAATTTGGTGTTTATACAGTATTTGTTTTTTCTTTTAAATAACACTTTGCAGACTATCAGATTTAGTTAAACAAATGACCATAATTGATAATAATTGGTATGCACCGGATCACACTGCACTCTATATACTGCACATTCAGACATATTTTTCTTTGTTTTTGTATGATTTGACTTTTTATTAACTGCAAATTGGTCTCTTTAATTGAATATAATTACTATAATAGATATATACTAACTAATTATTTCCATATAGAAGAATGTTAAAGCTGTCAGAAATTACTCCTGGTGCTTTTTTTTTTTTTCCAACAGGTGGATCCAAGATTTGGAATAACATTGGAGAAGACCACATTTGTAACACAGTAGAAAAACTATTTCCATGTTCTGAATGTGGGAAATGTTTCAGTCGGGTCTCAGCTCTTAATAGCCATAAGAGGACTCATACAGGAGAAAAGCCTTTTCCATGTTCTGGATGTGGGAAATGTTTCAGTCGTCTCTCAGCTCTTAATAGCCATAAGAGGATTCATACAGGAGAAAAGCCTTTTCAGTGTTCTGAATGTGGGAAATGTTTCAGTCCGCTCTCAGCTCTTAATATCCATAAGAGGACTCATACAGGAGAAAAGCCTTTTCCATGTTCTGAATGTGGGAAATGTTTCAGTCATCTCTCAGATCTTAATACGCATAAGAGGACTCATACAGGAGAAAAGCCTTTTCCATGTTCTGAATGTGGGAAATGTTTCCGTCATCTCTCAGCTCTTAAATCACATAAGAGGACTCATACAGGAGAAAAGCCTTTTCCATGTTCTGAATGTGGGAAATGTTTCAGTCGTCTCTCAGCTCTTAATAGCCATAAGAGGACTCATACAGGAGAAAAGCCTTTTCCGTGTTCTGAATGTGGGAAATGTTTCAGTCAGCTCTCAGCTCTTAATATCCATAAGATGACTCATACAGGAGAAAAGCCTTTTCCATGTTCCGAATGTGGGAAATGTTTCCGTCATTTCTCAGCTCTTAATATCCATAAGAGGACTCATACAGGAGAAAAGCCTTTTCCATGTTCCGAATGTGGGAAATGTTTCAGTCATCTCTCAGATCTTAATATGCATAAGAGGACTCATACAGGAGAAAAGCCTTTTCTATGTTCTGAATGTGGGAAATGTTTCAGTCATCTCTCAGCTCTTAATACACATAAGAGGACTCATACAGGAGAAAAACCTTTTTCATGTTCTGAATGTGGGAAATGTTTCAGTCGGGTCTCACACCTTAATAGACATAAGATGACTCATACAGGAGAAAAGCCTTTTCCATGTTCTGAATGTGGGAAATGTTTCAGTCATCTCTCAGATCTTAATACGCATAAGAGGACTCATACCGGAGAAAAGTCTTTTCCATGTTCTGAATGTGGGAAATGTTTCAGTCATCTCTCAGCTCTTAATTCCCATAAGAGGACTCATACAGGAGAAAAGCCTTTTCCATGTTCTGAATGTGGGAAATGTTTCCGTCATCTCTCAGCTCTTAATTCACATGAGGACTCATACAGGAGAAAAGCCTTTTCCATGTTCTGAATGTGGGAAATGTTTCAATCATCTCTCAGATCTTAATACGCATAAGAGGACTCATACAGGAGAAAAAGCCTTTTTCATGTTCTGAATGTGGGAAATGTTTCAGTCGGGTCTCACACCTTAATACACATAAGAGGACTCATACAGGAGAAAAGCCTTTTCCATGTTCTGAATGTGGGAAATGTTTCAGTCGGGCCTCACATCTCAAGCGACACATGAGAACTCACACAGGATAAACACCATTTGCATGATCTGAAACTCACATGAGAAAATGTTTCAGTAAGATTTGAAATTACACAAAAAAACTCACACAAGATAAACATTAGTTGTATGTATGGAATGTGGGTAAGGGTTTAATATGAGTCCGCCATTACACATTAACATGACACATCATGCAATTCTACTTAAATCATATAAATGTAAGTAATTAAAACCATTAGCAAGCTCATAAAGATCTATGGATATCTGAGTTGTAAATCACGTTTATAGAGCAGTAAGTTGTACTAATGTATCAGCTTGTATTATTACAATACATGATATGATGCTGGGCTGTGCATTGCTGCTTTTTGCTTGGTTACCAATAACCTTTCGATTTAAGGGATCCAGAACGTATAGACTTTGCTCTACACCATCATGCTGAGCACTCATAATACATTTGTGGACCTGTAAACTAAGCTATATATATTTTTTATATAATCTTTATATATTTTTTAACCTTAATAGCCCCTTCCATTCATTTTCAAAATTTCTATGTACATTTGTTGCATCAAACAATGAGTTTAAAGGGCTTGAAAATAAAAAAAACCTATGCTTTTAGGTACTGAAAGACTCATAAATGTCAATAAAGTTATTTTTTAATTGATTAAGAATTGTCTGGGATATTTCTTGATTTAATCATATATCACCCTCATCCACTGTTCCCTCTAAGCTGTGCGCGCTCACAAATAACCTGAGATGAGAGCACACAACTAAACATGGAGCACACACAGATCCCTAGGGGGATATTTATTTTAGTTTTCCCCGTTAACTTTTTCCACACTAGTAGAAATAGATCTCCATTGACCCTTTTCCATTTGCCGGTGCTCCCTTTGAGATAGCGCTGGTGGGCGGAGAAACTCGATAGGGCAAATCTGGTGCTGATGTCAGATGTCGACGTCCGACATTAGCTTGCTCTCACAAAGTATCAGAGTCATTCACCCTTCTATGCTGTGTAAACAACATTTCAATATGTGCACATAACAAATACAAGAATCACACAGGATAAAAGGGTCAATGGAGATCTATTTCTCCCTGGGTGGAAACAATTAATTGGGAAAACGTTATAAGCACATAACAAAGAAAGGAATCATACATTGCAAAATGAAATGTACAGTCGGGTCCATAAATATTGGGACATCGACACAATTCTAAGCTAGTGTGTATATATATATATATATATCCTTTACTGTTGATGGTTTGGGCAAATCTACTTCTCTCCACCACCAATGAGATGTCCAGGGGAGGGGAGCAGATCCCCCCTGATGTCCTAAAACATCCATTAGGCTGCTCTGATTTCCCACATTATTATGTCTCCAACACCTCCTAAAACACTTGAGCCCTCATTCAATTGCAATTTGGCCAATTGAATAGGGGTCTAAATAAGCCCATAACATATATTTTTAAAATAAGTTTTTAGTTAGTAAACATCTATCCAAAAGCAAGGTTTTCACTAACCAAAAACTTCTTTAAAAAATATATGTTATGTGCTTATTTAGACCCCTATTCAATTGGCCAAATTGCAATTGAATGAGGGCCTATATATATACTGGGTAACAAGAAAGCCATCCACTCCAAGGCCCTGAGGTAGGGTTCCAGCAGCTGAAGGTAGAAAACTCTGGAGCTGAACAGAAGGCCCTCCCCTGGATTGTGAAAGAGCAGACTGGGGCAGACAGGGCTATCCACTGGAAAGGAGCTTAAAGAGACACTAAAGTCCCATATTTACAGTACCCTAGTATGAGCTTTTTTAGTCATTCAGTCATGCTGACCCGCTGTGACCCTATGGACACCAGATACAATTTAACTGGTTGTGCTACTGGAGTGCATCGGTATATATATATATATATATATATATATATATATATATATATATATATATATATGAAATCATATTATCTATATTCTCACACCAGCTCTCACTTTGTGTATTTGTTCAGGATCTTTCTCTCTACAAATATTAATTTGCTTACATCAGTCAGTATATAATGTAGTGATAAAAGTGCAGAAACTGACATATATATATATATATATATATATATATATTTATATATATATATAAATATATATATATATTTTAATGACCATTGTTTCCACTCTTCCACTCAAAAACTTTATGAACACTTTCCTGAGCCCTTAGTCAGGACATACAGGAAATAAGACATATTACAGACTCATGTTTATTTGTACTTACCATAAAGACATGTAACAAATCCCAGCGTGTGACCGTCTCATGTTTATTTGTACTGATCATAAAGTCTTGTTACAAATCTCAGTGTGTGACTGTCTCATATTTACTTGTACTGACCATGAAGACGTGTAACAAATCCCAGCATGTGACCATCTCATGTTTATTTGTACTGACCATAAAGACGTGTAACAAATCCCAGCGTGTGACCGTCTCATGTTCATTTGTACAGACAGTGATAAAGTGACACCATCAGTTCTCTCAGAGTCTGACCAAGAATAGACAAATATGAGGAGTCCCCGGGAGATTAAAGAGAAGGAAATTCCTGTAAGTATAAGTGAAGGCGAGTGATACATTATTATGTAGTACTGTGATATATGTGTAATACAATTAATTAGTGGGAGTCATAAGGGACACCTCGTATTTAGTTAAATGAAAACTGTAGATGACAATATTTTTTCAGTTCTCTTTAAAACAAAATTGAAATATTGACTACTTTTATTTATATATATATAATATATACAGTCAGGTCCATAAATATTGGGACATCGACACAAAACTAATCTTTTTGTCTCTATACACCACCACAATGGATTTGAAATGAAACGAATAAGATGTGCTTTAACTGCAGACTTTCAGCTTTAATTTGAGGGTATTTACATCCAAATCAGGTGAACGGTGTAGGAATTACAACAGTTTGTATATGTGCCTCCCACTTTTTAAGGGACCAAAAGTAATGGGACAGATTAACAGTCATAAAACAAACTTTCACTTTGTAATACTTGGTTTCAAATCCTTTGCAGTCAATTACAGCCTGAAGTCTGGAACGCATAGACATCACCAGACTCTGGGTTTCATCCCTGGTGATGGTCAGTTTCTGCACTTTTATCACTACATTATATACTGACTGATGTATGCCAATTAATATTTATAGAGAGAAAGATCCTGAACAAATACACAAGGTGAGAGCTGGTGTGATAATATAGATAATAAAACACACCCACATCACTAGGGAGATACTATGTTAGGGCTAAATAATACTTGGTTTGTATGATCTGTTTTCATGTGTTGGGGTTTACACACACAGAGCTCTACTGGTGTACATCTTGATTTTATATAAATACTAGCGACTTGCCCGTCAAAAATGACGGCAATAAAAAGTAAAGCCTGGCAATACTGTTTGCCACACAATGGAAGCCTCCCCCTCTACTTTACTGGCCTCGCGATGAGCGCCTTCAGTGCTCATAATGGGCCTCCCCCCTCTACCTCTCCCACCCTCTACTTTATTGGCTTCGCGATGAGCACCTTTGGCGCTTATCACGGGCTTCACAATGAGCACCTTTGCCGCTTTTTTTTAAGTCTCTCCCCCTGTCTACTTCCTCCCTTGTGTCTCATTTCTCCCCCCTCTTCTCCCTCCCTTGTGTCTCCCCCCCTGTGTTTTTAACACCCCTCCCTCCTATGTGTCTCTTTCCCCCTCCACTGTCTCATTTCCCCCCCTCCTCTTCCTCCCCTGCGTCTCTTTCCCCTCTCCCTCCACTGTGTCTCTTTTCCCCTCTCCCTCCCCTGTGTCTCTTTCAGCCAGTCCCCCCTCTGTCGCCTCCTCTCACTCCCCTGTGTCTTCCCCTCTCCTCTTCCTCCCCCGTGTGTGTTCCCCCCTCCTCCCCTGTGTGTCTCTCTCCCCTCCTCCCCTGTGTGTCTCTCCCCTTCCTCCCCTGTGTGTCTCTCCCCCCTCCTCCCCTGTGTGTCTCTCCCCCTCCTCCCCTGTGTGTCTCTCCCCCCTCCTCCCCTGTGTGTCCCTCTCCCCTCCTCCCCTGTCTGTCTCTCTTCCCTCTCCCAGTCTGTCTCTCTCCCCTCCCCCACTGTCTGTCTTTCTCCCCTCCTCCCCTGTCTCTCTCCCCTCCTCCCCTGTCTGTCTCTCTCCCCTTTCCCCTGTCTGTCTCTCTCTCCCTGTGTGTCTCTGCCCCCTCCTCCCCTGTGTGTCTCTCCCCTCTCCCCCTGTCTGTCTCTCTCCCCTCTCCCCCTGTCTGTCTCTCTCCCCTCTCCCCCTGTCTGTCTCTCTCTCCCTGTGTGTCTCTGCCCCCTCCTCCCCTGTGTGTCTCTCCCCCCTCCCCCTGTCTGTCTCTCTCCCCTCCTCCCCTGTCTGTCTCTCTTCACTCTCCCCGTCTGTCTCTCTCCCCTCTCCCCCTGTCTGTCTCTCTCCCCTCCTCCCCTGTCTGTCTCCCCTCCTCCCCTGTCTGTCACCCCTCCTCCCCTGTCTGTCTCTCGCACTGTCTCTCCCATCTGCCCCTGTCTGTCTCTCCCCTCTTCCCCTGTCTGTCTCTCCCCCTGTCTGTCTCTCCCCTCTCCCCCTGTCTGTCTCTCCCCTCTCCCCCTGTCTGTCTCTCCCCTCTCCCCCTGTCTGTCACTCCCCTCTCCCCCTGTCTGTCTCTCCCCTCTTCCCCTGTCTGTCTCTCCCCTCTCCCCCTGTCTGTCTCTCCCCTCTTCCCCTGTCTGTCTCTCCCCCTGTCTGTCTCTCCCCTCTCCCCCTGTCTGTCTCTCCCCTCTCCCCCTGTCTGTCTCTCCCCTCTTCCCCTGTCTGTCTCTCCCCTCTCCCCTGTCTGTCTCTCCCCTCTTCCCCTGTCTGTCTCTCCCCTCATCCCCTGTCTGTCTCGCCTCTTCCCGTGTGCTTCTTCCTCCCTTGCAAGCGTGAGGACGAATTGCAGTTTGACAACTATTATATGTGATATATATATATATATATACTGATGCACTACAGTAGCACAACCAGTTAAATTGTATCTGGTGTCCATAGGGTCACAGCGGGTCAGCATGACCGAATGACTAAATAAGCTCATACTAGGGTACTGTAAATATGGGACTTTAGTGTCTCTTTAAGCTCTTTTCCAGTGGATAGCCCTGTCTGCCCCAGTCTGCTCTTTCATAATCCAGGGGAGGGCCTTCTGTTCAGCTCCAGAGTTTTCTACCTTCAGCTGCTGGAACCCTACCTCAGGGCCTTGGAGTGGATGGCTTTCTTGTTACCCAGTATATATATAGTGTTTTAGGAGGTGTTGGAGACATAATAATGTGGGAAATCAGAGCAGTCTAATGGATGTTTTAGGACACCAGGGCGGATCTGCTCCCCTCCCCTGACATCTCATTGGTGGTGGAGAGAAGTAGACTTGCCCAAACCATCAACAGTAAAGGTTATATATATATATATATATATATATATACACACACACACACTAGCTGTAACGGATCTACTGGCACCCCGACCGGGTACCTCCGTTGATGGACGCGTCCTAGTTTGCGTCGAGGCCTACAAGCACTGCACCGGACACCAAAACCACCACAGACTCCAAGGATAGCACATCAGGAACAAGCGTTCAGTAGTTACAGCTCAAGGGAGTATGCAAAAGCATAGCAATCCCCAGTATGATACCGATCCCCTCCAATAACGAGACAAGGCTACGTTTTGAAGGGTCAAGTAGAACTATATTTTAATGACAGGGAATCTCCTTTTATGCAATGGTGCCCTCTGAAGGGCTACACCCACATAATTATCACAACAGCCAATTATCTACATGGTTCAACCCCCACGTCTCCTCCCCTCAGATAACAGGTAACACAATTAAAACAGACACAATTTTAACCACATTCTGGATGTACCCCAAATACAGGGGGTCCACCTTTAAGTCCCGCACCATTCAATAGCTCTCACCCAGGGGAACAACATATACAAAAATGGCATGAATCAGACCAGGGGTTCAAAATTTAGTAAAAGTATATTTTACACATAACACACAGACATTGCACATATCCCCCATACAATACACATATAGAACAATAGGTGAGTAACACCTCCCTGGCAACTTGGATACAATCAGACATTAATTAGATCATTCTTCTTTGTTCTTATCAGAGAATGAAAACACTTTGGAAAATGCAAGGATCCTTTACAACTTTCTTATCTCTTGAATCTCTGTAATAGGATTATCTATTAGCCTAGGTCTGCAAAAGTCTGGCTAATATTCTGCAGAGCATAAACCAGCATACATATAGTAGGATCATATTTTAACCATAATAATCATAAAACAGGGTAAAACAGTGATGGGTTCCGTTACACTAGCAACTTGCCCGTCAAAAATAACGGGGCAATAACATTTTAAGCCATGGGAATTCTGTTTGACACACAATGTAAACCTTTTTGTGCTCTGAGGACCTTCGGCGCTCATTGCGAACCTCTCCTCTTGTGTACTTTTGCTCCTCTGAGCATCTTAGTCACTCATCCTAAAGAGAGATGTATATTTATCTATATTTAGTTAACTAATAATGAATGAATTATTTATTGAATAAATTAATATACTTTACCTATTTGTAATTAATATATTCAGCAATCAATAGCCTGAAGAGCTAACAATCTGTTTATATTATTCGGCACCATACAATGTACAGTTTGAGTGTTGGTGCCCTGATGATAAAGTGTAATGAATGTCCCAACTGTGCATTAGAAATTGGTTGTGTGCGCGAAGGCAAACCGTTGGTTTAGTTGTGTAAAGCGCCATTGTAGATTCATAATGTTATTAATGTGTTACGCAGCCGTGAGCATTTTACGTCTTTTGTAATAGTGTATTTTGTAGTTTGTATGTTTCTGTGTGAAAGTGCATTGCGTTTGGCAGTGTTTTGCGTTTTCATTTTTTTGATAGACAGACAGACAGATAGAGGGATAAACAGAGAGATAGATAGATATATAGATAGATAGATAGATAGATAGATAGATAGAGTTATATACAGGTAGATATTTCCCATGATCCTCAGGCTCTGTATACATAGATATATATGGCCCCCATATACATATTGTATCTCTCCTGGGAATATAACTATATACTGCATGGAATGAGTGATATGTAGTGTGGGGGAAGGGGTGTGTATCTCTCTAGTATCACTGTGTGTTAGTGTATAGTCTCATTTACATATCCCATAATCCTCCTGTATAGTCCTACATACACACCTTACTCCCCACTCATACTATAAGTATATAACCCCCCACACACAGACATATATTGCCCTTATCTGCCTAGCTATTGATTTATTTCACACAAACTTACTTCCGGTTTCTTCCTTAGACTACGCCTAGTGTAGCTAGGAAGAGAAAATCTGTGACCGGACTGCGGAGCCGCCATCTTGTTTGTGGGCAATAGCTGAAAAGTGATAAGAAGTGCTGGCAATAATGATCTCGGTGTTACAGGGTGGGATACATTACTAGGGAATAAGTTGAAATCACCTCACTAATTGTATTTTATTTATAACATTTATAGTTTGCATTAAGGATGTAATGCTATGTATGAAGTGTGTGTAGGAGAAAACATAAATATATATATATAATACAGCATGCTTACAGTGTGCATAAAAAAGGAGCCATGTATAAAATGGTTATTGGAATTTTAGAGTGAGCTTGTGGCTTCATTTGCATGTCCTGCCGAGTTTTCCCAGAGTGCAATGCTTCAACTGTATTTCTGAGAAATTGAACAGGAAATAAGTTTATTAACTTATTTTTCAGACATTCAAATGTAATCATTGATATACTATTCCTTGTTTGTACTATGTACGGTGGCGGCTCCTCTCCCTCCTCAGCCCACCATATGTGAAACGATTGCTGTAGTGAAGAACTATCTACAAAAAGCTAACACACAAACCAGGCACTGACACCACACAGATGATCGTCAGTAACCGTGAAACAGTCTGTATGTGGTTAGGAGTCCTGGCTTGTGCATAATCCATTCCGATGTTGTGCTTTAAGCTGTGAAATACAGCGTGCATAAGCTTAAAAAGGAGCCATGTATGAAATGCATCAACTGTAATACTGAAAAATCACAGCAGGAAATAAGTTTATTAACTTTTTTTTTCAGACATTCAAATGTAATCACTAATGTACTATTCCTTGTTTGTGCTCTCTCTCTATATATTTACAATTACATATACATCCTACTTTCCGTGACCCTATGGACCACAGCACACCAGGCACATCTTGTTTCTGGCCGTGATTATCTGTAAGGTTTTCTTGGCAAAGATACTGGTGAGTTGCAAGTCCCTTCTCCAGCGGACCGGGATTTGTCTGACTTCTCTGCTAAGACCTGCCTATTTTGAGTGCCCCTACATGGTATAGCTCACAGCTTCATTAAGGTGCACAAGGTAGTTATCCAGAAGGGGTTATTAAGTGTTATTAACCATCAAATCTCTGTTTTCTGTGCTGATGAGAGTGCATGATGGTGGGGGTGGAGGCAACAGAAGGGCAGCTAGAAATGTGGCTAGTGGTGCGTGGAAGAACAGGACCGATATATTATATTACCAGGTGTGACTATTATTATTATTTCCTTTATTTCTAATGCGCCAACATGTTCCTTAGCACTATACAGGGGGACGTTCATGTAATAATAATATAAACACAATGCAAACAAAACATGGAGGACCCTGTATTTACTAATCAAGATCCCAAATGATTGAATTAAATATAATAATATATATCATAAAAAATAATAATATAAGATAAAATATTACACCAACTCTGACCATGTGTAGTGACACCGTATTTACTCCATAATAATGAATTTAATACTTTCCAAAAAAACATGTACAGGCCTGAGTCTCATCAGTGAGTATCATGGGGCTGGGTTGTTACCCTAAACATGGCTGGTCCCCCCATGTTGGATAGAGAACTAGAAGAGAACAAACAAAATCAGATGCTAAAATCATTTTGTTGTTGTTTGGTCGTTCAGTCGTGTCCAACTGATGTGAGGTCACATCATAGAGCCAGGACAGATGGTGGATTCAGCATATAAAGGGTTAATAGAGACAGAGCTGGTGGGAGGGATTGGGATGAGGATGTAAGAAAGGTCCTTGTAGTTGTTGTAAGACGTCACTATCAGGGATTACTTGGGACTAGGACCAAGAAGATAGTAAATCACTCACTCATATTAGATAGTAAATCTCTCACTTATATTAGATAGTAAATCCCTCACTTATATTAGATAGTAAATCCCCCACTCATAATAGATAGTAAATCCCTCACTTATATTAGATAGTAAATCCCTCACTCATATTAGATAGTAAATCTCTCACTTATATTAGATAGTAAATCCCTCACGTATATTAGATAGTAAATCCCACACTTATATTAGATAGTAAATCCCTCACTTATATTAGATAGTAAATCCCTCACTTATATTAGACAATAAATTCCTCACTTATATTAGATAGTAAATCCCTCACTCATATTAGATAGTAAATCCCACACTTATATTAGATAGTAAATCCCTCACTTATATTAGATAGTAAATTCCTCACTCATATTAGATAGTAAATCCCTCACGTATATTAGATAGTAAATCCCACACTTATATTAGATAGTAAATCCCTCACTTATATTAGATAGTAAATCCCTCACTCACATTAGATAATAAATCTCTCACTTATATTAGATAGTAAATCCCTCACGTATATTAGATAGTAAATCCCACACTTATATTAGATAGTAAATCCCTCACTTATATTAGATAGTAAATTCCTCACTCATATTAGATAGTAAATCCCTCACTTATATTAGATAGTAAATCCCTCACTTCTATTAGATAGTAAATTCCTCACTCATATTAGATAGTAAATCCCTCACTTCTATTAGATAGTAAATTCCTCACTCATATTAGATAGTAAATCCCTCACTTATATTAGATAGTAAATCCCTCACTCATATTAGATAGTAAATTCCTCACTTATATTAGATAGTAAATCCCTCACTCATATTAGATAATAAATCCCTCACTTATATTAGATAGTAAATCCCTCATATCCATGGCCTGTAACACTTGGTTCTGGTTACTGTGCGCAGTGTAATGTGGAACAAAGCTGTGAGTTACAGGGACATTAACCTAAAACAGATAAGCACCAAATTACAGGGGGGAAAGGAGACACAAGGGAGGAAGTAGACAGCTGGAGAGACTAGCAACGAGAGCCTTTGGCACTCATTGCAAGGGCAATAAACTACACAGTGGGAGAGGGGTGGGAGGCCCATGATGAGCACCAAAGGCACTCATTGCGAGGCCAGTAAAGCAGCGGGGGAGAGGCTCCCATTGTGTGGCAAACAGCATTGCCAGGCTTCACTTTTTATTGCCGGGCAAGTCGCTAGTAGTAATATATTATACTTTTATTACCTAAAACTGTACTTTTCCATTGTAGCCTATAAGGTAGGAAACAGTTAATTATGTATTACATTTAATTCTTTGTTATTAAAAACTAAAAAAAAACAACAAAAAAAATAAGTCAGAGGCGCTCATCAGAGAATGAACCAACCTTAATAGATTAGTTATATGGCCATGATAACCCACTCTGAGAGCAACCTCTCTTAGCTCACTTGTGCCCTTCACAGGGAGAAATATCCTGTAGTATATCAGTCTGGTCCCACACAGAAGAGTGACTCAGCCCCGAAATACCAGCCAATTCTACCCTGAACAGAAGAAAAAGCAAACCCCAGACGCGTTTCAGCTTTTATGGGCCTCGTCAGTGAGGGGCAGCTGAACTCCTTAAGGTACAGTGAGCAAGGGGTCCACGTCTGGAGTCCCCTATTACCCTTAGGGAGACTAAACCCTAAGGGTAATTTGCATAATTAAAAACTGTAAACAACTCCCCATTCTCATAATAATTTGCTAAAGTTATATAGACATATTATTTTTTTTTTTTTTTAAGTCAAATATATCACTTTACAACAAACATACAAAACGACATAACTGTAAAGAAAAAAAAATATTTAAAAATTTGTCTATATAATTTAAGCGATAATTTCTTTATCTGTTAATACATGTTTTTTAAACAAACACATTATTTGTATTTTAAATTACCGCTAAAATACACCATTATCTATTCAGCTATTCAGGAATATATTGAGCAGTATATGTATGTATGATACGTCAACAGTTAATTTTGACAGGTGGCCCCGCCCCTTTCACCCTCACACCACACCCACCCCTATCTAACCACGACTTTTGCGCCATATTGTGGCTCCGCCTACTGCGCATCCACTTATCCCTATCCGAAAGCACCCAATACCACTGAACCCCACATTTATAGGCTTGAAATCATTTATAGAAATTGTTAATAAAATATAAAAAGTGACTACATTATTTACTGTAGCCGTACTAAATTATAGAAAGGTTTAGTAACGTGGTCACATTATGCGCTGTAATCTTATTAATAGATTAACAATATAATCTACATTATGTATTGTAGATCAGTTATAGAAAACAGACGATAAGCACATTATCAGCCCGTAGGGGCATCAGGAATCCCACAAGGACTGCGGGCTTGAAATTCGTCTGCGTTTCATAGCTATTAGATTAGAACATGCCGCGAGTTATGGACTTGGGATGCAAACCCATAAACCGTTTTTCGAAAGTTGGATGCGCGGCCGTGAACATGAACGATTAGTCAAACCCGTAGTTACGGGTTTAGACAGAACCAATGGAAACAGAGATCGTCATCATTACGTCACGGAAAAATAAAGGTCAGATATCAAAGTCTTACGGGGTTCAATTACGAATTACGATCGGACCCGCATTCCAGAAATAATGCAATATTAATAAAGCCGTAAATATCACATATTATAATTGTCCAACTACGATTCGTCGTCACGCTGTGTTGCGTGGTGCGTACGACTTAGCGATGAGCGCTGCAGGCGCTCATCGCCCGGCGAGCCTCGCGCAGCGAGGCGAGCCGTTAAACCGTACCACTTTGCCGATCATACGACTTTGCGATGAGCGCAGCACAGCGAGGCGAGCCGTTAAACCGTAGCACTTTGGCGTAGCGAGCCGTTCCGTTAAACCGTAGCACTTTGGCAATGAGCAGCGTAGCATTTTTTTGGCAATGAGCAGTGTAGCATTTTTTTACACAAGATGCAGGACTTAGAAAAAAAATACGAGATGAAAAAAATTACGAGATAAGCGGCGGAACCAAAACAATTAATAAAACACTAAATCCACACTAAAAAATAAAAAAAAAGGTCACTTACAGCGTGGGGAACCAGGCAGGACGTCTGGGAGTCAGTTGGAACTCCAATTTACATTGATTTAGATGAGTTACAAAGATTGAAAATCGGCTAAGCGAGAAAAAAATGGGCGCCGAAAAAAATGAAAACGAGGCTATACTACTACGAACTGCGTAAAACACAGCCACAGACGTATGTGCTCGAAAAACGAGACAAAGGATGCGCAATAACCGCACAATGAGTAAAAAAAGACAGTAGCGAGTACATTTTACGAAACGCAATTAGAGATTTACGCATTAACACTGATTTCCCGCCTTTGTCTCGCGCCACATCGGATTTCCCGCCAAAAACAACGCATTTGTCTTGCGGAACAGCGGATTTCCCGCCTAAAACAATTCATTTGTCTCGCGCACAAAGCCTATATATAGGGCACACTTGACACATAACTGACACTTTCTCCTTAGGTGATGACAGTCTCAAAGGTGGAGAGATGTTCAGAAACCGGAAACTTCACAACGCTTGCGAGAAGAAGATCGACAGAGACTTTTAAATAAAAGGAAGATGAGTAAGAAAGCCGCAAGTGAGTGTGTTGGGGCTTCCAAGAAACGTAAAAGTAAACAAAAACATCTCTGTGAACCATTGTCCAATGATTTTATTTTGCAGAATGACTTAAATGTAGAAACACAAGAAAAAAATGTACATATAGAAAGTGGGTCTGATATCTATGTTGAAGAAATGCATGACAATGTGTTTACTACTGCAGTACAAGTAGATACTCATTATTGTGGGTTACTTAATGTGGTTTGTCAGTTTTGTGGGGCCTATCATTTTATAAAGGAAAGACCTACTGACGGAAATTTCATTAGTTGCTGTCAGAAAGGAAAGGTGAAACTTCCACTAAGACACCCATTTCCATATTATTTAGAATGCATTATGAGTGATCCAACATGTCCAAATTATAATAATTTCAAACAAAACATAAGGTCTTATAACAGTGCAATTTCATTTGCTTCAATGGGTGCAACATTAGCAGAAAATGTACCAGGACATGGTCCTTACTGTTTCAGAGTTCAAGGTCAAATATACCACCGAACTTCACATTTACACCCACAAGAAGGCCACCAAAGGAAATTTGCACAGTTATATGTCTTAAATACGATGGAAGCTGTGGAACAAAGAATGACACTTCCAGAAAATAGACAGTGTTTGCGCATAGTCTTTGAAAAGCTGGATAAAATTATGCAAAAAAACCCATATAGTCAAGCATACAAACAATTAGCACAGCTTGAAAAAGAACAACAGGAACATGCTGAAAGACATCAATTGCCTACACCAAGAGTAAATATGGTGTTAAAAAGAGATTGCAACACTGATCAAAGAAGATATAATTTACCTACTATAAATGAGGTTGCCATGGTGTTTAAAAATGAAGATGGTGAACCACCTTTTCAGCGGGATATTAGAATATATCCACGCAATGAAGAACAATCATTTATCAACATCAAAATATTAAGCTGTAATTTAGATCCAATGACATATCCCATTTTCTTTCCAAATGAGGAACCTGGATGGGAACCTAAATTACAATTGGAAAGTTATCCCAATACGAAACTTATTAGATCTAATATTTCCATGCTGGAATATAAAGTGGCACAAACTGCTATCCGTGATTGTTTTAATCCAATTTTACATGGAAGCAAACTCACTCAACAATGGATTATTGATTCATATTTAGAAGTTGAAGCCAATAATCTAAATTTCATTAAATATCAACAAAATAAATTACGAGTTGAACAGCATTGTGGATTAATGAATTATGTGGCAGATTTAGCTTCCAACAGAGTCATTCCAGCTGGAAGAGCAATTATTTTGCCATCCTCTTTCCAAGGATCTCCTCGCAATTTGCGAGAAAGGTATAACGATGCCATGGCTATTGTTACAAAATTTGGAAAACCAGATTTATTTATTACATTCACATGTAATCCACAATGGCCAGAGATCAAGGAAAATTTGAATCTGGGACAAACTACTTCTGACCGACCAGATTTAGTGGCAAGAGTATCAAAATCAAACTCAATTCATTAATACATGATATCACTAAAGCACACTTATTTGGACAATGTGTGGCTTTTGTTTACACCATTGAATTTCAAAAAAGAGGATTGCCACATGCTCACATACTTTTAATACTGCAGGAAAAAGATAAGTTGAACACTGCAGAGAGAGTGGATTCAGTAATTTCTGCACAATTGCCAGACCAAGAAAAATATACAAAACTTTGGGAGATTGTTACACATAGAATGATTCATGGCCCATGTGGAGAGATGAATCCTAATTCACCATGTATGGAAAATAAAAAATGTACTAAAGAATTTCCAAAACAATTTCAAATGCAAACTTATGCAAATTGTGATGGATATCCTTTGTATAAAAGAACACAAGGACAAACAGCTATTATCCGTGGCCAAAAGGTTAATAATAGATTTGTTGTTCCATACGATCCACATTTGCTCATCAAGTACAATGCACACATCAATGTGGAAGCTTGCACTTCGATTACATCAATTAAGTATGTGTATACATATATATACAAAGCATATGACGCAGCTACTGTTGTTGTACAAGGTGCTGCAAATGAAAACGAAAATCCAATTTTACATGATGAACTATCAAATTATTTAGATGCTCGGTATGTGAGTGCTCCTGAAGCAATGTGGCGCCTTTTGAAATTTGAGATGCATGATCGGTCACATGCTATCTATCATTTAGCTGTACATTTGCCTCAAAGTCAGTTGGTTTGCTTTACTGCAGGAAATGAAAGAACTGCATTATATCAAAGTGAAGACAGAGATACCACACTTACTGCATGGTTTAAATTAAACTGTCAGGATACGCAGGCCAGACAATTTTTATACATAGAGATACCATATCACTATGTATTTGTAAATGGTCTATGGTGACAACGAAGAAGAGATGCACATAAAATTATACCACGCATTTATACCGTCAGTCCAAGGGACATTGAACGTTTCAGCTTAAGATTACTTCTGCTACATGTTCCCGGTGCACAGAGTTTTGAGCATTTACGTACAGTGAATGACATAGTTTATGATACATTCCTATTAGCTGCAAGACATCAAAATTTCATAGCTGTTGATACAGAATGGAAGAGGTGTCTGGAAGAAGCAGCACTATGTCAAATGCCTAAGCAAATGAGACAACAATTTGCATTCATTTGTATATTTTGCAATGTACCTGATGCTTTCACTTTGTGGGAAACATTTCAATTTAACATGTCAGAAGATTTCTTGAAACGTTACAGAGAACCAATTGCTCTGTTAAAAACATTGATGGAAATACAAGAAATATTGTTGGCTCATGGATTAAATTGTGCAAGTTTTAATTTACCTGATCCAGGACTTATAGATGACATCAATTTTGATGATTATGACACTGAGCTTCAAAAACAAAAAACCCAAGAAAAACTGGAAACTTTAAATACTTTACAGTTAGAAGCATTTCATGCCATCACAAATGCTACAGATGATGAAATGGTCAAAGACCGGTATTTCTATCTAGATGGCCCAGGTGGATCAGGAAAAACTTATCTGTACAATTGTTTGATGAGTTATATTCGATCACAGGGTCAGATAGCTATGCCATTTGCAACAACTGGAATTGCTGCACTTTTGTCAGATGGTGGGAGAACTCTGCATAGTGGATTTAAGCTGCCAGTTCCCATTTTGGAAACATCAGTGTCAGATATTCGATTGAATTCCTTACAAGCAAAAAAATGTAAACTAACTAAACTAATTATCATAGACGAGGCAACAATGATGTCATGTTATGCATTGCAATGTATTGACAGACTTTTAAAAGAAGTGATGGATAATAAGTTGCCATTTGGTGGAAAGGTGATGCTGTTAGGAGGAGATTTTAGGCAAACATTACCTGTTGAGCCACACAGAAATAGAACGGAGATCATTGAAACATGTATCAAGACCAGTAAACTGTGGCAAATATTTACACATCTCAAATTAGAATTAAATATGAGATCTGAAGGCCAAAATGAATTCGATGACTGGCTCATTGAAATCGGAGATGGAAAACATCCAGAAATACAGCATTTACCAAATGATACCATTGAAATTCCATCAGAAATGGTTTGCAATGAATCACTAATATCAGCCATATTTCTAAACACTCTTAATAATGAGGATTACTCAGACATTGCAAACAAAGTGATATTAACATTAAAAAATATTGATGCTTTGAATGTAAATAACGACATTTTAAAATACATCACTGCACCACAAAAGAATTATTACAGTGCAGATTCTATTCTGTCAGGTGATAAAGACAGTGAATCGAATTTTAGTATCGAATTTATTAATTCGTTAACACCATCTGGAATGCCCCCACATATTTTACAATTGAAAAAAGGTGCAATTGTCATGTTATTGCAAAATATGAATCCAAAAAAAGGACTTTGTAATGGGACAAGATTAATTGTGCATAAGTTAAAAGATCATTTTATACATGCAGAAATTATAACTGGTACCCATAAAGGTGAACAAGTTTTTATACCAAGAATTGATTTAGCTCCAAGTAAGAGTGGTTTGCCCTTTGTCCTTCAACGGAGACAATTTCCAGTTATCATGGCATTTGCCATGACCATCAATAAATCCCAAGGACAAACTTTTAAGTCAGTTGGGATTTTTTTAAAGGAACCAGTTTTTGCACATGGACAACTCTATGTGGCATTTTTAAGGTGCACTAATCCAAAAGAAATTAAAGTGCATGTTGAAGAAAACGAAACTCAAGGTCATTTATTGGATGATGGATGTGTTTACACCAAAAACATTGTCTACTATGAGGTGTTGGAAAGATAGAGGACAATGTTTTAATTTTAATGCCAACATTTTATGGTACTCAATATGATTGCACAAATACAATATTTCAAGTAAAACAGATAAACAATGGACAAAAAAATATACAGAACAGTGGTTTGACTTCCATGACAAAATTAAAGTACTCTGGGACTCTTTAAATAGGGGACCACTATTTCACTTATGAAAATCTATGTGATATTTGCAGAATGGAGAAACTGAAAAAAAAGAAATATAACAACAAAAACAACAGTAAAATATCCGTAAACAGATTGGAATGGGTTCAAAGTTTTATATTAACATGATTGGCCCCACAAAACAATTAACTAAATCTTGCAGGATTTAC